>OZ020516.1:35021492-35247336 GCA_963971425.1 Bryoerythrophyllum caledonicum | reverse complement strand
ACTCGAATTTGACGAGAATTCTTTCCAAGTTCAAATGACGATTCATCTGTCCAAATGACCTTGTACCAATCTTGTTCTGTCCAATGCTTATATTTGCGAGCAAATGCTAACCTTGTTGCTTTCTGCACTAGATTGAGGTATGGCTTCTTTGAAGCAATGCAATTTCCAAAGCCCAGATTCCGAATATATTTTCGCATGGTATTGTGATGCACCTGATATTTTGCAGCAAGACTAGTGAGATGTTGGCGTCGATCTTGTTGACAGAATGTTTGGGGCCTACCTTCAAATCTGGAAGGACATCTGTGATGACGAGGGGTGCGTTTACTGGTTTTGACAAATGCCCATTAGTCATTATGCCTCAAGGAGAAAGAACTGCTGCACATTTTGTGAAAAATGTGTATGAAAGCACTTTGAGCGGGTTTTATTTCATGCACGATAATCCTCATGACCTCACTCTCATGGAAGATGGAGCTCCTGTTCATCGAAGTAAGTTGGCAGAGAATTGGAGACTAGCTTATGGCATGAAGAAGTTGAAGTGGCCTTCAAACTCACCTGATCTAAATCCAATTGAGAACATTTGGAAGATACTCAAAGATTGGCTTCGTTACCATAGCATGCCACAAAATAAGCAAGAATTGATAGAATGCATTCAGAAAGTATGGGATGAGGTTCCTCTAGAGCAATTGAAATGCCTCATTTCAACTATGCCCAATCGTATTAAAGCAGTGATCTTAGCTAGAGGTGGAAGCACTAGGTGGTAGATAGTGTATAAGGAAAATACAAATGCTTATTCATTTTTCAAGTTTTTATGTATATACTTTTTGTAATATTGAAGTAGACTTCACTAGCATTCCAACGCAATTTGAAATTCCAAAATCCGTCAATTTTTGAGCAAGTTATTGCATTCCAAAGTTTCCCAGTTTTTTCACTGTCCTACACTGCGGCCAGAATTCGTAAGCAAACTGTACCCCACTGTACATAAAATTGCTTTACAAATGCATTCAAGATCTATTTGACATAAAATAAAATGACACCCAAATTATTTTTCTTTCATTGGTGAATTGTGCATATCTTCATTTTGATTGTAACTTTAGTGTTCAGGTGCAATAGTAATGTAAACCACTTTTATATTGTACAATAATCTTTCTCCTACCTTTTCATATGCACCTTGTCACTCTTAGCTATATGCTAATACATTGTGATCAATAGTCAATAAGGTCAATGTTACTCTTCTTCTGTAATCAACCCTTTAGTGCCGAGGTGGTTGTTTTTGGATCGGTTCTAATGTTGTCCGGGATATAGCTCCTTCTATGTAAGTTAAATGCACTTTCTTTTCCTTGAGAGCGTGTTTGGCACTAGTTCATACGCTTCAAGTGGAACGATTTCCAAGTGCAATGGTGCAAGCATTGGAGAGCTACAATGATTCTATGAAGTGGGATCAATGTGAAATGTACCCTATTTATAAATATTGTTGTGCATTATCTACTACCTGTTGTGCATGATCCAATACACTTGTGGATTCTCTCATGCCTTGTGAAGACCTCTTGCGTTAAAGGGTTAATACAAAGAGAGAATGATTAAGTAATCTTTGGTGTATACAAGGTTCAATAAAAATAGATTGTCCATTTTCATGTTACCTTACTACCTTACATTTACATCCAATGAACATAGGAGTATAGAATCAATGGAATTTCCTTCAAATCTTTAGAAAGAAAGATTCCACTCTTTTTTAGTATAACAATTTCATCAGAGGGCAAGCCAAAGGTTTCTAAATCTCCTAGAGCACATAACCAAAAATTATGTAAATATACAATGTATATTATGTTTTCTATTTAAAATGTGGCACTAATCCTTAGTATGCACCATTTTGATTTTTATTTCTAACAAATTGAGTTCAGTCGATATTGGTAATGCTCAAACCAATATTCTTTATATAATTTGTTTTTGAAAATGTTACACCCCTCATCTACTTCTAAATTCTGGCATACAAAGAATTAACAACATTGTAACCATCATGGTAGTAAATGTAGACCTTATTAAACCCCTAAAGGACCAAAAGTCCCCTCGGGGTACTCTTGAAGGTTTAGGCAAGTTCTTATGGTATCAATTCATCCTAATCCTCTCTGAAATTTTTACTCTAGATGGACATTACCAAAAGCTTTGTGTAAGTACAATATTTTCTTGAATCCGACATTCAATGAAAAATTTATAGGATATTGAATTTCAAATGGGGAGAGCGGCCACTTCCGGCAACTCCAAAAACTTTTGTTGGAACACTTTATCAAATATGAGGTTCTCAATAATAGTAAGTAATATTATTTCCTTTCAAATTGTCAAAAAACATCTCTTGTCTTTAGTGAAAAATAGCACATCAACCGAAGTCAAACATTTTCATTTATTGTCACACATTGTCAAGCAAGGTACCAAAAAAAACTTCTTCATTTTCACATAAATGATAAAACTTAGAGATCTTCATATTCTTTACATTTTATTTTTTCTACTACAAGATGTGGTGTAAAACTTCATATTGAAGCTTTGGATTCTCATCCTTAAACATATTTAGTTTACAAAAAAGAACGCAAATTGGCAATTCTTGAACCTCCACTCCTTGCACAATTGTTTTGAATATGCTACACCCCTTCTTTACCTCTAAAAATAAGTGTGCAAGGTGATGACATCAAGATTAATATGATGGTAATGAATCAAGACCTTTTGTAGTGGAAAAACTTGACACCTAGTGAAGTTAAAGTTTGTTGATTCACTCAACGCAGGGGAAAAAATGAACCTTCTTCTTGACTTCAAGCACTATAATCTTTCAATCCATGGAGTCGAAGTTTATGAAATTTTGTGAGTGTCTTGCTTAGTAAGTCTTCATTGAGATCCTACAATTAGATGTAGAAATCACAGTTTGGTTTCCCTCCTTATTCATTGCACTAGAAGCAACAATTTTGAAGTGTCTTTGGTGTGAAAATGCCTTGGCCTCCAGAGGTTAATGCAAAACATTGAGCCATTGGAAATTGTTCATAACTCCTCACTTATTCACTAGTCCTGATTCAGTGGTTGGCATAACATTACCGCACCACATGAGATTCTATATAGACAATCGAGAAGAGACCCGTGAGGTTCGAGTACAACACAAGCATTATTGTAAAGATCCATGGGGACTGGAGGAATGGGCAAAGACTTTGAGGTCGCTGCCAAGTAGAAAGGAGCGACTAACATTTGCAAAAGTGTTTACAGCGGACGAACGAGAGCTGAATGCGTTGGATGACTTTTATTGCATTCAAACAAATATGCATGCAAAGATTGCAACATGGAGACAAAAATCGTGATGCAAAAGTAGAGGCCGAAAGATAGAATCTCTATAATGCTAAATTTCCAGACAATAATTGCAGCAGCAAGCATCATCCTTCATCATTTTGGCCTTTAGAGGTCTCTACCACCGCAACTGCAAAATTTGGAATCTTCTTAGATGTAAAGAACGGTACAAGTGAAGAAAATCGGGAGATAACTGTCGTGGACTAGATAGTGGCCATGCTTCCAAATGCCGAGGCTTGATGATACTTTGGTTCTCGTAGAGGAAGACCATCTAATCAAACAGTGCATAAGGCACAACAAATAGAACGCGGCCATGCTTAGGAACGAGCCAAAGGAGCAGTGCATGTAGGTAATCACGACCCGTTTTTGCCATTTAATCCACAATCTGATATCCGATGTGGATAATTTGTAGCCTTGAGTGTTGATCGAGAAAAAGCTGAAGGTGGTGTACCATTCAATGTAGGGAAGGTGATCAAAGACAGAAGAAGACAATGGAGACAGAAGATGAAGGTTTGTTGGTATTGGCCCATTATCTGAGGGGGGGTTGTTGATGGATCGGGGTCCTCTGCACAACGATATGCAAATTGCATGGATTGGTTTTAGAAGCCATCTAGTGAGAGCCATTGTTCAGTAGAGAAAGAGGCATGCATTTTTTCATGGCTAGAGGAAATGGAAAAACCCATAATTGACGCTTCCCGGATGAGAAAGCGCAATGTATTTGGAACACATGTTGAAAACAAGATTTGCATTCTTCAATTGGATATGGCTCACACACTAGAATATATTGCAAGGCAACCTGAAGCTATTGACGACTATCGTTTGCAAGCAGCTTTAAATGCTATGTAATAGATAGTGAAAGTATGATTAGGTCATTTGTGTATGGTAATTGCTACTTAGTGTATGTGCAAAGGTAGTTCATTGTAAGAGTTATGTAAGACGTTGTGGAGCAGCCCTATAGATTAAAGAGGTTTTTATTATTCGTAAATTACGTCAAAGAGTCCATGTACAAATGCATTTAAATTGATTTCCTTCCATTTATGTATCATGTACTATGTAGAATATCTTCTTATCGTTGGCAATTGTTGCATTAATATATAATTTTTGGTCATTACGTTTTGTTGTACAATAGAGTCCTTACAATCTTTCTTTTAGTTTTTTTACAATGGTATTGAATAGATATCTATCAAATATTAACAAAGTGTCACTGAAAATTTGTTGAAATGCCATAAAATAGCTTTTAATACATTAACAATTTGATTGTACAAGATATTGTTGCACAAACTCGGTTTTTTTAATAACAAAATTCTTCCAATTTTGACGTTTTTGTGCGCAATGGTTGCCATGTATCTAAATGCACTTTTAAATGGCAAGTGCAAAATTGCTAAATATGTGTTTGACATCAAATGAAATCAAAATGTCCTAATCTCTTGCATGTACGGGAAGAAAAAATATTTTTCTTTCCTTTGAATACTTAAAATTTTCTAACCCATGAAATTAAATTTATAAAAACCTTTGCATATTTAATTATTAAAAACCTAAATGAACCCCTTTATTTAATTGACAATTTCACACCAAAAGCACTTCAAAATTGTAAAATCTAGTGCAATGAGTAAAGAAGGAAACAATAGATTGTATTTTTGGTTTTAACCGTACAATGTCATTTAACACTTAATAAATAACCTACTCAAAGTACTTCATCAACTTTGACCGCACATATTGAAAGATTACAGTGTTTAAAGTCAAAGTTCAAATTCATCCTTTGATTGCGTATGGATGAAATGAACCATTTTTTCTGACCCTGTGCTGGGTGAAACAACAGACTTTGACTTCACTTGGTGTCAAAGTTTTGTACTACATAAGGTCTAAACTTTATATCATCATGTTGATCATGATGTTGACTACTTAATCACTAGTTTTTAGAGGTGGAGAAGGAGTGTAGCATATTCAAAAACATTGTGCAAAGAGTGGAGGTTCAAAAAGTGCCAATTCAGGTTTTAATTTTTTGAGAAAAATATGATTTAAAATGATAATCCGAACGGTAAATAAGAAGGTTTACACAAATTCTATTAATAGAAAAGATAAAAAGTGAAAATATGAAGATCTCAAAGTTTTATGTGGAAAAAGGAGGTTTTTTGGGTTCCTTGCCCGACATTGTGTGGCAATGTGTGAAAATCTTTGACTTGGGAGAAAATGCAAATTTTCACTAAAGACAATAAATGTTTTTTAACAACATCAAAGGAAATAATATTACTTGCAATATTGAAGATCTAAAATTTACTAGAGTGTCTTAGCAAAAGTTTTTGAAGTTGCCCGACGTGCCCGCACTTGACAAACTTTTATTTGAGATGGCATAACTTTTTTCCTATAAGTCGGATTAGAATAAAAATTATACTCTCACATAAGGTAGAGGCACCCAATTCCGATCACTTAAGCCACCTAAGGGCTCAAATGACATTGTATGTCAAAAACATTTATGCAGAAAGATGCGGAATTAGGAATGAGACTCAACAAATATTTTTCCAAATTTAATCACAAAGATTTGGAATTGATATAGAATTTAAAAGCCCAAAAATCATCGAAGCCCATGATCAAGCTGTAGAGTAGGTGAGGTTTGGTGCCCTCCTTTTCCCAATTCCAACAAGTGAGAGTGAGTAAAAGAGAGAAGACATGCCATGGATAACCAACTCATGGAGCGTACCTAATGCCGAATGGCCATATTTGGCTTTCAAGGCAAGGCCACCCATGAGAGTTCAATTGAGGTGAAGCAATCCAAAATTGCACACTTCATGACCCAATGCGGATATTGGCTGGTGTTTTTAGATTTTGAGTTATCGATTTTGGGTCGCTTCATGCACCATTTCATGCATTTATCATTTTCATGCACCATGCCATGCATACTCTACTGATTGGAATTGGGTGCCTCTACCTTACCTCTTGTCTTCTTGCATCTTTGTAAAAAAATTCATGAATTGCAAATATAAATTGCAGCCATAGAAACAAGCCCAAAATTTTCAAAAGCCCACCTCATGACTTTTTTTAATTTAGGGGTTAAAATACTCTTGTTGAAGATGGGGTTTACAATAATTTGTTCTTTAATTTTTTTTCTTCTCCTCTTCTCTGTTTACTCAATTGTTGAAAAAACTAGAATGATTTTTTGAGAGAACTGTCAAAACATTTAGGGTTTTAAAATCTATTCTGCATGAAAAAATATCAAGTTATGGATGATCAAAAACTGAATACTTTTGGAGTGTATTCACACAATGTTTGTTTTTGTTTTTTGTTTGTTTTTTCTTTGGGATCAAATTAACCCACAAACATGTTCTTTTACTTTGCATGCTTTTTGATACTAGCAACATTGTTGCTCAACTTTAACAAACAAAATAAATGAGTGAGGAGATGCTTTTGCCATCCCATACGGCAATCACAATCGTGTACCCCACGTGGGAGGGGCCATGAACAAGGACCCATGGCCACACACAAACCATTAGATACAGGTTGTCAAACGCGTCGTATAACCTTTTGCTTGAGGATTTGATTAAAAAAAAATCTAATTTCTGAAGAAGTAGAAGAAAAGGCCATTTACTGAACATTGAGAAGATATCAATTTGTGCATGCCTGTCATTAAACAAGGCAAACAAGCAATCTGAAGAATAGAATAATTTCAGTACAGAGCTTATGAGATGTATGCCATAAAAATTCATATCAATATGGCACACCTAAGAGATGGCATACCATCTTTCTGGTATGAACTGAACACCAAAAAGAAAAATAAAATTTGTTTGTCTCATACCATCCTTCCAATTGTGACATCAGATGCACGAAAATGTGGTTTTGGAGGAACCAAGCCGGGAATTGCGATTGAATATGTTTGAAGGCGTGGAAGTTACTCTTCCTAGTTCATAGGTGCTGACCATCTCCCCACTCTAGTGTAGGAAAGTGCCGTTTATCAGATCTGCTTTCGATAAGGGATCGTTGGAGGAATTCTTGAGGCACCTGTCACAAGTTGCCTCGGTTGCAGCTCTGCACTCATGTATATTCGCATCTATCTCAGAGCCAGTCAACGCAATCCAATAGGAACAACCTATGGAAAAAAGCAATTAAAAAGTGAGTAAAGAATTAAATTGATTCAAAAAAATTCAAAAAAGGAAAATAAATAAAGAGAGAGAGATATATATACATATATATATATATATATATATAATAATTCTAGTAGAGTTTTCCTGAAAGTGCTTTGCAAAGTAAAAAGCCCCTTTGTGAGTGGTGCCAGGTAGGACAAAATATTTGTATTCACCAAAATAGACTTCCTAAAATCGCATACTCCCTTTTCTGCACCAATGAAATGCATGAGTGTTCATGGCAATCAATGCTCTTTGGCCCTACTCCATGCAAGCTAAAGCTCTCCCATAGTACCCCAAGTTCCCAAAAAGTTCACAGGTGGTTCCCCACACCTTTCCCATGCCAAGTCACCATGTGCATGTGGTCCCAATTACTAACATCAATCCCTAAGATTTGGGGTTACATTCAAGGTTACCCTCTCTTACTTTCAGGAGAACTCTATTATCTAGGAGAGATTGGCATGAATAGTGTGTCGTATAGGGTGTTGAAGTAGGTGGTATCATACCAATCTATGAGCTAAAATTTAATGTTTATTCACATCAAGCGGCAAACAATTTCAAGCGGCAAACAATTTCATCCTTCCGAACGAATAAGTAAAGTAAACTTGCATCAAGGAACTTAGTGTTGGATATATTGGACATACCGTAGGTAAACCTCTAGTTTGTCTTAAATTAATTAGAAAAGTTCATGCCAAATTAAGTGGAAAATAAAAAAATTTAAATGCCAAAATTGTAAAAAATGTATATCTACAGATTTTGGCACAGGGAGAGACATCAAAGTGGATTAAGACTTGGAAAAGTCTTCATTCATGGCATTTCATGCATAAACACTTGTATTCGGAATCCCAAGGTCTTGAGTTCAATCCCCATGTGTGCCAAAGTAGGCCAAGTATAGTAGTCTTTGATTTCTTGCCGGAAATTACATTATTGTTATTTTGAATGCCGAATGTCATTTTTTCACTTCAAATAATTATTCGGCATTAAGGTGCCAAACCAGAGGTTCACCTACAGTATGAACATCCTCACACCTAACCTCTAAACAAGGATGAAGTGCTGAATTTGGATGAAAAATCTTGTGGTCCCTTTGGAGAAGATGATTTGCACAGAAATATGAAGGATGGTGGAAGGCTATGCTAAAACAAAGGTAGTATGCATGGAAATGAATTGCAACCATAGTCAGTTTACTCTAGAGGACATTTTGTACCTGGGTTATATTTCAAGTTTGGGCAGGTTCCCAAAATTCAAATATTGATGATAAAATCTATAAATTTTATTGATATTAAGAATATGGGTTATCTTTGCAAGGATATATTTATTTCATATTTTGGACTTGTAGGAAAGGGCTTATAGTGCTTCAAATATCAAATGTTGGATTGTGAGGTTAAACAAACAATAGTGAAGGAGAGTTCTTGACAACGGTCATTGTTTTATACAAATATGCATTGAAATTAGGAATTTTATTTTTTCCAAAATCCCCTTTCCCCTAATTGAAGAAGGCACGGTGTTTTCATCTACTATTTGATTTTTAGATCCAACTATTATGTATTAATTTATTTTTTTGTTATGCTTAGGAAATTGGTGCGTTCCATCTTAGTCATTGCAAGACCTTTTCTCTCATCCTAAACCCCTACATTACTTGTGATTTTGTTTGTAGTGACCTAGCATAAGATAAAACATAATTCCATAAAAAAATTCCAATGACTAGGGTAGTCATAGTTTGGAGTCAAAGTAGTCAGAATTTGTGCAGGGTAAAAAAAACTACATTCCATCCTTCAAATGCATGTATATTACAATCCGCCCAATCAAATTTTACGATACTTTTTTAGTGTCTTCTTGTAGTACTAAAATTCAAAATTATATAGTTAAAAATAGAAAAATATTGCTTAGATTTGTCTCATAAATCTCATCTTAACGACGTGATTTTGAGGTGGTTTTGGTGAAACATAATCATAGTCTTTTAGGTATTCAAATCCATGATATATGTTCATTTCAGTGTAGATTGATAGCTCTACGGTACATGAATTCAATTTTGGTCACAAAAATTAAGACAAGTATTGTGAAGCTACATTTCCCCCCTAGGAAACATGTGTTTTGTAAAGTAACCGTTATTGGCCATGATTTTGTTGTACAACATACTACCTTATACATGGATAAGACTTTGTTGAAGATATGGTTCTTTTGTCTTCTACTATTCATGCAATGAAAATTGATTGGGTCATTTCATTTTTGGATATGTTTGGAGTATGGGAAGCAAGGTACCCCAAGATTAAAAGGGGCCTCTCAAATGAAATTCATTCCATATCTAATGTGTTGCCGTGGGGATGCTCTCAGCTCTCCTTTCATACTCTTCCAAGGCCAGTAATGTGCAAGGGATCATTTCTCTGAAATACACATCTAAGTTGATGATACACTTCATTAATATTGGAGCCAATCAATTTGTCACATACAAACATAAACCATTGTAATATTATGACCTAATTTTAAATTCCTTCAATAACTTTTTTTACTACATTTAATATAGTAGAGGATAAAACCCTTTTCTAATTTAAATATGAAACATTTGAATGATTTGATTCTTTTTTCCAAATTCACCTATAGTATTCTTTACTTGAAATGGTATCAATTACACTAAATAGCGGCATCAGAAAATGTCCCATCAATCTAAAAATTTATACCTTTTAATATCAAGCATTTGTTGTATTGAAATGTTCTTTGATGTATTTAGATACTTTTTCTACTAATAATTATTTTATTAATTAGTGAAAAATGTATGAAGTCCATATTGGAATATTTTTTTTGCATAGATTAGAAGAATGAAGCATATGAGATATGTGTGACATCAAAGATCATCGTAACTAATTAGATACGTGCACATGCATTAAAATTAACTCAAAAAAATGATACTAATGAAGCTTAGGAAAGAACAATAAAAGAACAAGTCTTTAAAATTTTATTACATTATAGCAATTGGCGCTTGCTTTGCAACGCATTAGTCCAACCATTTTAATGTAGTTTTTATATTACAAAATATTAAAAAAGAAAGGTAACATGGTTCACTGCACTGTTGACTGCGGTTCACTGCAGCGTTTCCGTAGTTCACTGCACAATTGACTGCGCGGTTGACGGCACGCTTGACTACAACGTTTCTGTAGTTCACTGCATGGTTGAGTGCATGATTGATCGCTGCGTGGTTTACTGCATAAATTATGATTTTAGTAGTATGATTTCTTCAAGTGCTATACCATACATCTTCTATAAAGAATTGATTGTGAAGGTTGATGGATAAATGACCTTCTGAATGTTAAAATTCATTGATTTTGAAAGAAAGAAAGAAAAGGAAAGGAATAAAAAGATGTTCATAAGTGCATATATTAAATGAATGGAAAAATTGATGGATTTACTAATATAGTTGAAAAGAAGGAGATTTAAGGAATTGAAATGGAAGCATGTATAATATTCTTGAAGCTCTATCAAATTAGGATCTTGAATCTTGCACATGTATTTAGATTACCATGATTGCAAATAATTTCAATGTTTTGAACTCTCTATATATGGCTAAAGTCACAAGAACATCATCTTCGATCCTTTACTGACAAGGGGTGGATGAGGCGAGGAAGCTTATGACACATACAATCTTTGTATGCCAAAATTTGTAAAATCTATCCAGTTATGGAGAAATCGGCCTAGGCCGCTGAACAACCAAGTTGCATGGTGATCACAATGGCGTGTGTGGCTGTGAAAATTTGTTGCGACTTCCAAATCCTCGACGTAAATATCGAGGGGCCACGACGCTCCAAGTTAGCTAACCATTGCGTAGTTTCTTTTACGGCTTAGCAAATCTTTTTAACCATGTTGACGCATTCTCTATGTTTGGGAACCTTCATGTCGCCACGTATAATGCTCTTGCTTAAGGTGTCGACTTAGAGTAACCAACTGTGTCCATTTGCCTGCATGAGTGAAGTGAGTCAGTGCACCATATGGTAGCACGCTCTGGCCCAACTAGTATTCCACGTGTTTGAAAGGTCAATATATTCTTTCTGGCTCTAAAAAGTCTTTCGATCGTATATTGCACTAAAGTCGGCCCTTCAATGACAATTGCAGCTCACATCCATAAAATTCGGCGGATCTAGCTTTTCCACAAAAAGCTACGGTGGAAGATCGAGCTACTTTGTGTCGCACAACATAAAGTGCTCTTGGAAATCTTGTGACCTAAAAAGTCTCTACGGCGTTTAGACGGCCTCGTTGTCGCTAAAGGGTTGACCCTAAAGGACCAAATGTCCCTTCGAGGGACAATTTTTTTTACTTTGATTACAATTATATTTCAATCCGTATGGTCAGAATTCACAAATATCTTGCACATCATCCCATTTAAGTTGAAAAAAAATCCTATGGTTACATTTTCAAAAAAGTTAATCTTGGCAATTTTTGATCAATGGAGTAGAGATTCCTCTTTAATACCTTGGTTCTTTAGAAATTAACATAATAAATAATATTAATGGACATCTTTCAATTGATGGAAACAAAAACATATGATTTAATTCTATTTTTTATTATAATATTTGTATCTTTACTATTAAAAAAATATACATATAAAGTAAGTTGAGCCTACAAATGAGGGTTATCAAAATGGGCGGATTAAGGTCATTGGATGGGACGGGTGGACGGTCCCGATGGCTTTTCTCATGTAGGCCTTGTAATTTGTCCAAGGTTAGAACATTTGGCTATAAATGACAGGCTACTTTGTAACGTGTCACTCCATGCTGGAATTAGGGCGCGAACCTGGAGGCTTGGCAGAAACGGAAGGTTTTGGCGTGTCAGAACACAGACGTGTGGGCGTGGACTTTGGGTGCAAACGGATGGATAGGGCGCGGATGGAATGGATCCGGCGCGGGTGTCTGAGCACGAACGAAAGTGGAAGGCATAGACTTGGGGTGCGGATACAAGGCCATGGTGTGGACGGATGGCCCTGCTGTGGACGTCTTGCCAAGGCATGGACTTAATCCACCGAACGAAGTAGGCAAGCGGGGTTGGGCGGACCTTTGAAATGCTCTTTGGCCTTGGCCATGGCATTTCTCCTTTCCATGGATAGGGAAAACCATTAAATACATACAACTCTTTTTTTTAGTCTCGACAAGATCTTGACATACCTCAAAAGACACACCAATTTGTCTTTGCCAAAAAGTGGGAAGGAAATCTATATTGAAAGTATAATTTTGGACCTCTGACCGAAAGCTCTTGAAAAAAAACATCTTTACTATCTCCCCATATTTTTCCGGGCCCATGAAAGTCACTAAAAATGAATCCAGTGTTTACAAGGGAAAAATAAATTCAATGTTGATAAGAGGAAAATTGAATCCAATATTAACATTGGTGTAAAAATGACTTTATTATGTTTTAAATAGACTACATATACGAAGACCAATAAAAAGGGAATGTAAAAGTTTTCAATTAAACTTAAAGAAATAGACTTTCCCATTTTATATGTACAAAATATATGAATAGTACAAAACACGTTCAAAATTGTTTTTTTAGGAAAACAATTAAATACAAAGCATGTAAAGCTCTCTTGTTATTCTATATAGAAATAAAATGAAGAAAGAAGTTAATAATTGTATTTTATATTGCTAGAAATATTGCTAGAAGTTTCAATTGACATTTAGATTATATGTACATGTAGAGAATGTTACCTTCTTTGAAGATGTCAAAAAATAATTCTTGTCTATTGTGGGAGTCCGTTCCCACAAGGTTGTGGAAATAGCCATAAAATCCGGTAAAAATAAAAAATTATGAAGACTTAGTGGATAGGACAGTCTGGAATAGCATAAATCAATAGAATTAGTGGATAAGAAAGTCTAGATCCAAATCGGAATCCTTAAACGGTACTATTAGAGTACTAATCTGGAATTGGACATCCAGGTGAGACCGGAATCCGGTACTGTCATCTTAAGCCCGACTCCGTCCGGCAGCCGGACGGACTTTGACGCAACTATAAAAGGGGACCAGGGAAGGAGGGTGCCACCCATTTTCTCTTTGTCATTTCTAGCTCTCTCTCTTCTTCCATGCCTTCCGTTTGCTTTGCTGTTAAAAGTCCGGAAGTGTATCCGGTAGAACGAGAGCTTACGTGAGGACAATGCGTGCAGCAGTGACCGGAGACTGTGAGGTTAAGATTTCGTAGAACATGAGCGCGGTAGAAAATCAGACCACTAGGAAGATCAAGGGCAGGACGGAAGCCAAGACTACCACCTTGGTTCTGCCAATTCAGAAGGTGGTTCCGGCTATCCCAACAGACGAGGACGATCTCCGGATTCTTGAGCACTATCTCGGAATCATGGGGTGCCATGGCCGGTAAGATGTGGCGTGGGAAGTAAAGGATGAGAACATGGTGACGGAGTTGATTAGAACTCCGGACAATCAGCTCAACGGCAACATCCGGGCTCATCTGGAGCGATGGGGAGCATCGAAATGGAAGAAGACCTACGACTTCAGTGATAGAGTAGTGAAGGTGGCCAAACGAAGGGACGGCTTTTTGAACGAGGAGTTCACCAAGTACGCAGACCCAAAGGATGGATTCAGCACCGCAAATCTATGCTACCCGCACGCCCTGGTGGTTATAAGGTTTCTAAACCCTATTTTCCATCCGGAGAAGCCAAGGCGGATCGTGTTCAAGTCGGCCGCCACCTTCCTCCGGTCAATGAGGCAGAAGATCACGGTGGATTGGGCCGCTCTGATGAGCGACTTGATTGACCAGTTGGTAAGAAACCTTCGGAAGGTGAAAAAGGCCGGAATCCCTCTTCCCTCCTACCTCGTACGTCGACCTCTACGCGCACAACAAGGTGTTATTCCCAATAGAGCACGATGCCTACAAGGAGCTTCTGAGTATTCAGACGTATGGCGAACTAGAGACGGGCTTGGAAGAGGAGTCCAACTCACCGGATTCCCCTCCGCTCGGCAACACGCGGACTCGCAAGAGGAGCCGATTAGTTCAACCGGAGGCGGAACCGGAACTAGCTCGCCCAAGCCAACCAGAAAAGGATTGTGCGAATTTGAAACTATCCGGACCGTCTACCCGACCAGACCGGGTCCCTCCGGCTGGAACTCCGAAACTCACTGGACGTCCTGGTGAGGACGTCATGGACCTGTAACATCATGCAGCATGGCGGGCCGCACTTCTCAATCAATTCAACACGGATAAGATGGATCTGTTGAAGGAGATCCTCCAGGAGCTGAAAGTCGAGGAGTTGAAGGACATCCTCCCTTGGATGAAGGACCTCACACACAAGGAGATCCGGTTTAGCATTTTGGAGGAACAACATATCACCCTGATCCAAGGACGCGCAAAACTCTAGCGACAATTGGAAGAGGCAAAAATGGCGTTGGCGGAGGTACAAGTTGCCCAGAAGAAAGCGGAGGACAAGGCCAACCCATCAGCGTAGGCACTGGCGGAAGTACGGACGGCGTTGAGCTTTGTGGTTGACACGGTCAATCGGAGCATCCTCTTCAACGAGCAGCTGGAGAAGGAGGACAAGCTAAACCGGAGTCAGATCATCCGGTTCCTCATTGATCATGGCCGGAAGATGGAAAAGACCCGGGACCTGATGTAGGTCTTGGTCGACAACATGGCGCCGGAAGAACTGAAGGTACCCACCACACTGATCAACCTCAGTTCCTTGCTGGACATAGCTGGTCCATCAAGGGTTACTGTGGAGAGTTCCGGGAAGCCGGAGGAGGTTTTGGGAACCCTAGACCCCGCTTATCCCATGAGTTGGAGTAAATTTCCCCTTCCCAGCACGGAGACGCTCAAGACTTGGAAGAACACACTACCGGAAGGACTCTTACAAGAGACCCCCTTCCCCTCCGAGAGCCTTCGGTATCCCCTTCCACCATCCTCCAAAGGTCGACCTCCCCACTTTCCAGACTCCGGGCGGAGGAGACTCCAGTTTTTGGGACCTGCTAGGAAAGTAGACCTATTCAACAAAGAAGACCTTGAAGGTGGTGCCACCAACAAAAGAACCTCCGGCACCAGCTTCAGGAAGCAAGGGCAAGGATCTAGAATCAACTTCGGAGAAGACAGACCCATGGAAAGGGTTAATGGATGAGTCCCCTAGGCGTAGGAGCATTAGAAATGAGAGTGTCCAGAAGACACCGTAGTCAAAGTAGAATTAATCTTAGAAATTCTTGGTCACTTGGAATTAATAGCGCTTAACAATAGGGCTCAGATTTGCACCCGGCTACTAAAGTCTAACCAAAAGACTAAGGAACCTTTATAAATACCTTAGAATTGGAAGACGGTGAGTCCGGATCTCTAATCGAGAAATTCCGGATCTTTCCTTTGAAACATTGACTTTCCTTGGAAACATTGACTGTCCTTAGAAACATTGACTTTCCCTGGAAACATCGACTTTCCTTGGAAACATCGACTTTCCTTGGAATTATCAATACTTCAAGTTCAAGATAAGAGTCTTAGGAATTATCGGACTTCCAGAAGTGGAGTTCTTGGACCTTTTGGCCATTAAGATTAGACTTTCCGGATTTTTTGCGGATAAGGTAGGACTAAATTTAGGAACTTAGCTTGTACTTAATGAATGAGTTTTAGAAACTCATCATCTTGTTTTCCTTGTTGAAGCTTGCGATTTCCTGATATATGTTATCTTTCTTGAAATCATTGAGGTATCGAGGAGCGTTTGCAAGGGACGGATCTATTGCGGTGAGTATTGTGTTGTTCTTCTTTCTTGATAAGTTTCACTGAAGAGGTTGCATTAGAGATAGCTAGTTGGAACTCGAAACAAGAGAGCGCCCGGAAGAGCTGGAGACGAGTTCAAGGGAAGGTCTGATACTCTCCAAGGTCCGGAAGTAGCCAGGAGGGGAAGAGACGTATTGCAGAGGTGAGCCTGGTAGTCTCTACGGCACAAAGGTTCAGTGTGAACCCGGATTCTGGTTGAGGCCGGAGTTTACCCTCACGATTGGGAAAATCCTGATGCGCATGTCTAGAAGGAGCTCTATGTGGAACTTGTGAAACTTACTTAGTAGAACTGAGACAATAACTTCCAGAATGTTGTTGTAGTCCGGATTTATCTCTGTGTGACCGCATCCGGACAACCATTTGGATGATGAGAGGGTATAAGTCCAACAACAACAATTGTTCAACGGTTAGAGAAGTAGGAAGAGTTGGTGTCTAACCACTATAAGTCACGGGACAGTGGGGCGTCCGGCCACTTTGAATTACAGGACCAGTGGCCTTCCGGCTACTTGTTTAAAAAGTCCGGAAGAATCTCTGAGGAGGTACACAGTTAAATAAATTTCCATCTTGAGGTATCCGGAAGTTTAGTTCCGAAATCTATTGAAAGAAAACCGGAATCCAGAAGGATCCGGATTTTTAGTATAGGAATGAATAGAAAGAGTAACCGGTGGGGGAGTGTTTGGTAGGTTCAGTTTTAATAGTATTTTTTAGAAGAAACAATAGGTCTCTATGGGAACAAAATCGGTGCGGTTTACTTTGGAATACCTTCAACACTAAATAATGGTATTTTGAAGGAATACTGACTCGATGACTTCCAACATCTATAGTGTAAAGAAACATTCTAATCCAACTCAAAAAAATTTGCCCATTTTGGGCAAGGGAGAAAAAGAACTTCATCTTTTCGACACAAAACATAGAGATCTTCATGTTTTACACTTTTTATTTGTTTAATAACAATATGTAGTAAAAAAATTCTTAATAACCGTTTGGATTATCATTCTAATACCAAATGTGAACATTTTGTTTATTGTGAACTTGAATAATTCTTGAATAAAATGTGAAAAGGCAATTTTTGAACCTCCACTCCTTGCATACAAGAATTATTCAAGAATCATTCAAGTTCACAATAAATAAAATGTGAAATGACAATTTTTGAGCCTCTACTCCTTGCACACTCTCTTTGTTTATGCTACACCCCTTTACTACTTCAAAAAATTAATGTGTACAAAATTAACATCGTGATTAACATAATGGTAAAAGATTTGGACAAAAATTTAATACCTAGTGAAATCAAAGTCTGCAAATCCACTCAACGCATGGAAGCAATGATCCCTTTTTCTTGACCTCAAACACTATAATCTTTCAATCTGTGCAATGAGATGTCAAGACACCATCAAAATATCTTTGTGTCGGTGTGTCTAGTTTATAGTAGTCAGGGAAAAATTCTACAAGCCTTTACAATGCTAAGTGCTACAGTATTTTGAGAAAATTTTCATTTGCTACAATAAACATTCAAAATTACACGTAGTCGATATTCACCGGCCTATCAATGGTGCCACTTGGGCGTGCCTTGTTGTCGTGCGTCCCTACTTGCATGGGGAGGTCTTCTGCCAGGCCCAAACAAAGTCTACGAGCAGATGATCTAGTTCTCCTTGCTGGTGCATCTTCCTCCAACACGGCCTCCAAGATCTGTGATTGTATGAGGTGGTCAAGAGCTTGCCGTGTTCTGGACTGTGTTGTTCAAGCATGAAGTCCATCCTCTCTATGTGGCACCACTCTATGTAGTTTGCACTATCTTCAAAGCTCCAAGGATGAAGTACTTCTTCCCATCCTCTAAAGGCCAATTTTGCGGGGTTGCGTGAACATGGAGTCACTTTCGATGTTTATTTTCCAGTTGTAGTTGGGTCTTGTCTTGTTCTTCTTTGGTCATTTTTGCCGGTGTAGCCATCGTATTTAAAAAATATATAAATCGTCTTACGTATGAAAATGGACCTTGCACAACGCCCAAAACAAACTCAATTAAGAAGTAGTTGACGAAGAGTATGCGAGGCTGGGACAAATGGGGCGGAGATGGCTTTATATAGTGGTTGGGGATGAGGTCGGGGCGCGGACGTCATCTTGGGCCGGGCGGGGACGTCATCGCGGGCAGGGGTGGGGACAATTATTGGGTGCTTGGGCAGGTTGGGCATAGGCGGGGATGTCATTGTCGGCAGGGCGGACATGTCAGGAGCAAGGTGGGGACGTCTTGTGCAGGGCGCGGACGTTTGTGGGGTAGGGACTATAAAGAGCCGCCTCTCCCTCCCCATTCTTTTGCCAAGTCCACGTCCTATGCCTCACGCGCTAGTTGGCTCAGCAACCTATGCAAGTGAGTTTGGTGGGTAGTAGGGCTTGGCCCCCATATTGCACCCAAACTTTTTTTTTCTTTCTAAATCCAAAACTTGCGAATTGAAACTTGAGCTAGTTGGAGGAGTTCTTTTTGAATTATTGCAAAAGAAGGGAGTGGGTTGAAGGAGAAGCATCTAGTATTCATGGATTTGGAAGATGTTCGTAAGACGGTGCTTTTGTCCACAAACACGGAACTGGCCTCGGGTTCTTCAAATCCTTTGTCATCAAGCCATAAGAGGTGCAAAAGATCCCAAATCCCCATATGCCCCCATATGAATATGTGGTTGAGAGTAGAGGAATTTCTATTTCCTTTTACAATTGGTGATCTTGGAGAATGTTGCTGGGAAAGTATTTGGCACACAACAAAGAGGAATACCATAAATTGATTCTTGACTTGCGAAGGGAGATAGAGTTGAAGTTCAAAGCATATGAAAGATTCAACAATTTATCAGATTATTGGTTGCACTTGGAGTGGTTGGACAAACAAGTGATTGCATTGACTACCAATATTGTCCCGAGTTGCCTAAAACGATGGAAGGCTATACGCTCTAGTCGAATGGGGGATTTGTAGGTTTTTTTTGGTCCAAATACAACTCGAAAGTCAGCAAGACAGTGCCACTAGATGAGATTGTGTTAGAGCACAATACATAGTTGACAAAACATGAACTTGGATGGATTGCAGCTTATCGCAAGAATCGAGTGAACCTAGCACTATTGTTGCTTGTCGTTGTAGAAAAATGCCATAATGCAAATTATATACAGAACACAAACAACATATCAACAACATATCTCTGATACGGTATACATAGGAATTTGCAATTGGGGGCTTTCGAGTCAAGTTGTAGAAAATGAGCCATCAAGGTATGATTATTGGACCATGGAGCAGTTTCAAAGAGAGAAAGACGGGCGAAGGTTTGTAGCACCAAAATTATTCTATGTATTTGGAGAGGAAAGCTCCACAAACTCACTTCAAGTCATGCAATGAATACACTTGTACTCCATGGTTGTTGATGCATGTTCGACGGGATGAATAGCAGCTTAAATTTGGGATGAAGAATGGGACCCAAAATATTTTACAACAAAAACCACAGAGTAATATATGAACATTTTACTTAAAATTGGAAAGCTTCCAAAACAAAGATGTTTAAGACACATTGAAGAAGGCACCCCATCGTTGGATTATGCTTGAATGTTGTTTTTGTATATTATTTTTAGTTTTTAGTTTTTTGAAGTTTAGCATGTGGTGCTTATGTAGAAGGTAAGTCAACCTTGTAGAGGAGTATGCGTACTTGGGAATTGCCAAACATCTCATATATAAAACCACCAACATATATAATAGTCAAAACACTATTATGCGCGATTTTTTCTTTCCCCTCATGGCAATTGTATCACTTGTCACTATAAGAAACCCGTGATTTTTGTGACGTTAGCTGTGATCAAGTGTGTTTTTCAAAACATGTTTTTGCGAACGGGCCGAGCCTTGGGCTCTCGGATTCTGGTGGATGTTGCACCAAACATGGAAAAAACGCAGGAAAAACGTAGAGATGTTAGCATAAACGTATTTGTTTTGCGGGACATCCTAGTGAACATAGTCATGTTTTAGACAACGTCCTCAGAAAGGTAACAGTGCCACGTTGTCGTGTAGAGAGGGGAGCGCCTTGAGAATTCGCAGGGAATCTGGCTGCGATTGGAGATTGTTTGCTCGGGAATCCAATCGTATCTTCAAATCTTCAGGTCTTCAATCATCCGGTCTTCTAAATCTTCAAGTCTTCAGTCTTCAAACTCCTCCCCGTTGGCCTATCCTGTGGTGGCTCTAAAGGGTTAAGGGTAAAGGTGGGTGATATGAAACCACGGCCTCGGACGGGTAAAACGGGACGGCCAGACCACAAGCTGAAACCGTCCGAAAGATTGGCTCCTAAAATTCAAACCCACGGTGACCAGCAAACGTGCCTCACCGGTGGGAACAACATAAACACGACCGTGTGGGCAATTAACCCCACTTCGCCGCAACAGAGTTCACAAGAATAGAATTGAAATACAACTAGCCTCCAAAGCTGGCTTGGAATCACAAAAAAAGAAATCGGACCACAAGCCACAACACACTTGTCTCCATCTTCTCTTCTCTTCAAGCCTCAAGTCTTCAATTCTTCCATCCTTCAACTCCAAAGTCTTCGAGTGTTCAAAAACACTAAGAAACTCAAAAGAAGTGTTCAAAAACACAATGGAAAAGTTTCACCAAGGCTGTAACCTTCAAACAAGTGACACAGATGACTCAAAACTTTAAATACTAAGTGTAATAGCTCTATGGAAAGCTAATTCAGACAACTAATACTCCTCCAAATTTCAAGTCAATCTAAACTACTGTCCAAAAGTTATACGAGTTCAAAGTTCTGCCCCTCCAGATATTCAATCGCTCATAACTTCTTCTTCAAAACTTCAAATCTCAATTGTAATATTTTTTTGAAGAGCTATGGCCATTGTTCACGCACCTTCCAATTCTCAAACAATTTTAAACTACTGTCCAAAAGTTATGGACATTCAAAGTTCTGCCTACCCCTATTCCTTCAAATCTCTATAACTTCTTGCTCACAACTCCAAATCTCAATTGTAATACCTTTATAGAAAGCTAAGATAGAGACGCATACACCCTCCAAATCTCAAATCAAATTGAGAACTACAAAAAAAGTTGTGGCTCCTCGAAACCTCTGCCTCTCAATGGATGGCCTCGGGTTTTCACAGAATTAAAACCTCAATAACTTTTTCTTTACAACTTTGAATTCAAAATTTAAAACGAGTATGGAAAGCTCTTGAAACAAGGAACAAGATCACAAATTTTCAATTCCATAGCATTCAAGCTCAACGAGTTACACACAGTCAAAGTTCTGCTCCAAACCCTTGCTCTCTCACCCGCACACACACACACACACTCCCTAAGGAATCTCTTTTCCAACTTTTTTACCTCAAGTGGACGTGGGCACTCCAGCCCATGTCACCCTACCCAAAATACCCCACAAGATACTTTACTACTTTCTTATCCTTTCCACTTTCAACCACATAAAATCCCCTAGTCTTTTATTTATTGGAAGACTAAAAATTTAGACCTTCCAACCAACAAGATAAGTAAAATAAAAAAAATAACTAAAAAATAAATAAATAAAAACTTATCGTAAGATAGCTGATGGTACAGACGTATAAAGGTGTTGATTCGCACAACCTGATCGCCAAGTCGTGGACTTGGTTGGCTGGAAATGTCGTGGTCAGTGGCCGCCGCCGGTCCGGGTTCGAACCCGATCGAGTCCGTTGAGTGGTTGGGCGGCCCACGGCTTGGCTCGCTAGTGAGGCATGAAAAATACCAGTCAACCCGCTACCTACCCCCCTGAGCAGTGACAAGAACGGTGCAGCACCTACATGCTAACACTTGCCCAAATCCTCAAACCGTGGTTCTCACCACGACCAAACCTTTTTACCTCAACTAACTGCTAGCTGTAGTCAAAACATATCCACACTGGTATTAATATCTACATGATGGAAGAATTTCCATCAGGACATGCACCCTCTCTAAACCTGCACATCTTCCGGTATGTGCCATGCTCATGCATCTTCAATATCTTGGCTATTGTCAACTGCATCTCTTAATTCTTCTTCCTCATCTTCTTCTTCAGCTTGCTGACAATCCTCAGGGTTCTGAGGATCAAAAATCTCTTCAAGGTCTTCAAGTTGAAACCTCCCACTTCTCTGAAAGAGTTTGATGCGTTTCCCTGCTACTGGCACACGCAAAGAAGCGCCGTCCAGCTCTCGGAGTGAATAAGTGCCATTTAAATGCACTTTGTTCACCACATATGGTCCAATCCACCTTCTAGCAAATTTTTGCACCGTACTGTGTTGATGCTCCAACGTGCTGTCAAACACAAGAACCCAATCACCCTCTCTGATCTTCTTCTTCCTCAACCGATGTGTTCTATCAAAACGCTCTTTATTGCCCAGCCTTGCAGCTTTCATTTTCTCTAATGCAATCTCAAGATCCTCTGGCAACCTTTGCAGCTGTAGAATGCGAAGCTCCAACAGTCTCTCAGTACTTATGCCATCTTCCCATGAAAGAAACACCCATGTGGGCACATCTTCCTCCGCCGGCATGATTGGTTTTTGACCATACATAAGCTCCACAGGCATATAACCGGTAACAGTACTGTGTGTAGTTCTGTCAGCCCAAAGAGCAAATGGTAGCAATTTTGGCCACAAGCTAGGCTTTCCTCTGCAAGCCTTGACTAAAGCATGAATGATTGGAGGATGTCCCCTCTCAATCTTGCCATTAGCCTCAGGGTTGTAAGCTGTTGTCAACTTCAACTGCACACCATATCGCTTGAAGAATTCTTTGGCTTCAGTGGCGTTCAATTCTCCTCTGTCAGCTCTCATCCGGCCAATGCTCCCATACCGACTAAAAATGTCTTCAAGTATAAATCGGCATACATTTTCTGTTGTCTTGGTCCTCAAAGCTCTTCCTTCAACAAAGTTAGAAAGCTCTTCTCGGGCCAAAACAAGGTACTTCATCCCCCACATTGCATTTGGCATGGCAACCAAATCGATCATCCATTGAAAATGGATTGCAATAGGATAAGTGGGATGCAGTTCATCTCTGTGCCGCACCTTCGATTGTAACTGGCACACCACACAAGAGGATACAAACTCCTCAACATCTTTGTATAGTCCCTTCCACCAATACCGCTCCTTGACCTTCGTGTAGGTGGCCCAAATGCCTCTGTGACCGGCCCAAAGTGTATCATGAAACTCTTGTAAAATTTGGGTCTTGGTTAAAGAGTCTCCCACCACTCTTAATGGCACTTCACCAGCTCTTTTTGCCCTCTTCCATAGAAATCCATCTTTCAACAGATATCCATAAGACTGATGTCTGATGTGTTTGAATGCCTTATCCGTCCAACTTCCTTGTCGCTCCATTGTGCTCAAGTAGAGCCCAATATCTCTCAGTTTTCCTTCGTACAGTTCATTCTTGAAAGGTAATGCTCTATTGGACGAACTTTCACCATCTATGTTCATCACATAGGCTCCGTGTGACAATTCTTCACCATGTTCGTGAGCCATCATCTCATCTTCTTTGAAATACCTTGCTCTAGACAACATATCGGCAACTGAATTCTTTTTGCCTTCAATGTGAACTAAAACAGGATTTAAAGACTTGATGTAGGCTATCCAACGCAACATTGCAATGTCCGGTGAAGAACAATTTGCTATCATCCCCAGCAAAGGCAAGCAGTCAGTTTCTAAAACTACCTCCGCACCAATCAAATAGTTTCTGTCCGCTTTTAGAGCTGTAAGGGCACCCCAAAGTTCTCTTTTAACTTGTGGATAAGCCCTCTGTCTCTCTGTCAAGATCCTTGCTCCAAATCGGATAGCAAATCGCTTCCTTTCTTCATCATCTTGTCCAACAGCCCATCCAATTGCAATTGGACTTGTATCGACAGTTACAATCACCGGTCTTCCACAAGTATAACTCACTTGTTTAAGAACCGATGGTGACTCCAAGATTCTCTTCAGCTCTATCATAGCTTGATCTTGCTCATATTGCCAAACGAATTTGTTCCTCTTGCGCAATAGCTTGTAAAGAGGTTCAGATATATGAGCAAAATGAGGGATCCAAATTTGGTAAAAGACACAGGCTCCCAAAAACCTCCTTACTTCAGTGATATTGCTACAGGCCTTCATTCCTCCAATAGCATCCACCTTCTCAGGGTTAGGTTTTCTTCCATAAGAACCACACAAGTGTCCAACCACCAAAATCTCATCAACCCCAAACTTGGACTTCTCAATGGAGAGAGTCAAATTGACCTCCTCCAATTTGCTCAAGATTTTGGCCACATCCTCAATATGATTACTCACAAAGGCTCTGCAACCATCATCTTGGATGGTTAGGTCTTTATCTTTCTCCTCGCACCCCTTCATGGGAATGTCATCCACAAAAGGTATGGTTTTCTGAGGCACAAAGTCTCTTAGGATTTGATTCATGGCGCTCTGCATATGTGCCACCGAGTTGGTAGCACCTTGAGGTAATGTACACATGCGTACTAATCCAAGCGGAGTCTTCATGGTTGTTAAATCTCTGCTCTCAGCCGCTAGTTGAAACTGGTCATAACCAGAGTATAGATCTCCAATGGAATAAATTGCATGCCCCGCAAATGCTTCAGCTACTTCATCAACAATAGGCCCTGAGCCTTTGTTTCTGATTGTCACTCCGTTTGCTGGCTGCATATCTTGAATGAACCTCAATGCTCCCGATTTCTTTGGCACTGTGAACCATCGATTTGAATATGGAGCCATCGAAGGTTCAAGTATGCCCATGCGTGTCTTTTCTTTGAGCAACTCTACAAGCTTTGGAAGTAGAGCTCTAGGCACTGGTATAGGCTTCAAATCCCATGGTACATGCGGTACCGTGAAAATAACTATTGGTGCCACAACACTTGGGTGTACACATCCAATCTCATCTGGCGAAGAAGCAAAGGCCTTTCCATGCTTCGAAAGCATATCTTGAAATTTCTTCTTCTCCGGCTCAGTTAAAAATTCATCTCCACCAATCTTCAAGTTTGCCAAAGTATCTTTGGTGAACTTGTGTCCAATCCTTCTTGCTTCTCTCAAACTCGGCTCTTTCTCAGCTTGTCTGATATGATCATCAGTGTCAGATGGTAGCTGAGTAGCCACTGGCTTCACTTTCTTGGCCACAGTTTTGTATTTTGTATAAACTGCAGCCTCCGGCCTGTGTTCATCAATTTTGAAGTCACACAGCCTTGTCATTGCCATTGAAATCTCATGATACATTGAACTTGTATGGACATTGACAATGCAATGAGTAATCTTCTCTTCATCCTTATCTGCCTCTAGATCTTGCAAAGTCTGCAAGATATCATCTGGCATTCCATTTTCTTCGTAAATACCAGAAATGCTTTCATCTTCCTCTACAACCTTCATATTTTTAAGATTTTTCTCCATCTTTTTCACGAGCTTTCTACATACAGGGTCTAAGTCTTTGACACCCGTAAATCTTTCAAAGCCACACCTTGTCACACTTAAAAATCCACACTTAACACTAGTATGTACATTGGGGAATCTACCAGTCTTAGTTCCCTTAGCACCCGTGGATCCCCACATCCCACGTGTGCCCTCTAGAAATCCGAGAAGTGCGTAGAAGTTGGTAGAGGGATCTCTCTGAGTTGAAGTCGATGCCTCTCATTGTCAGGCCTCACCGTTAAGAACTGCACTGACCTCTTTCCATCAACACTTCGGATACGGGCATAATGAGACCCGTCATCCAACACTTTGGTCTCCATTCGTGAAGCGATGATAAATGGTTGGCCCAAAATTATCGGATAGGCGCTAACATTTTGAACAAAGAAATTTTGTTCAACCTCTACATCTCCAATCTTTGTGAGTACTGCAGGGCAAGCACCATGCAACCGAGTCCGTCCACTATTAGCTGCTCTCATGATCCAGCCATGGTCCGTGTCGATTGGCCATTTGCCCTTCTCATAGACATTTCGAGATATTATGTTAATCTCTGAACCATGATCAACAAGGGCTAAAACATGGTCATCGATCCCTCCGAGCTTTATCTTCGTTTCAGTAGTGGCCTTAGCCCAAAATGGTAGATCAAACTCAATCTTCTCTTCATTTTCTTTCATGTTGGGAAGATCATAAGAGAATTGAAAGGTTCGTGCTTCCTCCTTTGAAACTTCTTCTTCTTGACTTATTGGCTCACCCATCATAGTAAATACCTCGCCAATCTCTGTCTCTTCATCTTGGGTCATGTGAGTGTCTAAAGCTCTGATCATCACAGCCTCAGCTGTCATCTGCCTCTTCCTCTTGATAATGCCAATGATTAACTCATGGAAATCTTTCTTGGCTATGCCAAGCGCTTCTCTCAATGTAAATTCGATCTTGGCATCCAAGATTCTTTCCTCTAATACCCCTTTCAGGTCGATAGAGGTCTCAATGTCTGACTGGAGCTTGTAAGCAGGCATTTTTCCCTTGATCTTCGTAGTGTCTCCTTTCTCTTCTCCTCTTTTGCTATCACTGGATTGTTTGCTTGGTCCATCCTTCTCATTCTCTATATTCTTCTCCCACCATTCCTTTGGTAACGGTGCATCACTAGGGCGCACAGTACTAGGGTCCGACGGCTTTGAACGTGTAGGAACCCTCTTTCTCATCTCCTTTGTAGGCTCATTCTGCACCGGAGATCTTCTCTTTGCTTCTGGCTCAACACCATCATCAGCATCAAGTCTTACACGTTTTTCTTCAACAGAGGCCTCGCGGAGCTCATCAATGTCATTTTCTTCATACATAAATGCCCTGATGCTATTTGCATCAATTGGATCTTCCCATCCAGTTGCATTTCTGATGGCTTGAGCTCCTCTCTTCATTAATATTTGAGTTTGAACAGATAAAACTTTATCTGAATGGTGCTCGACTTGAATGTGGTAAGTATCAGCTTCATGCACTTGTACGTAGCTGGATCTTGCCATCTTCTCTTCCATGAGCTTCCTCATTCCTCCTCTTCAAAATTGGTCCCCAATGGAGAGTTTGTTGTGGCATCGTGAATCTTCCCATCTTTGTAGTAGACATGAACATTCTTGAGTGCCTCTTCATACGATTCACAGCCTCTGAGATTGTGCTCAGTCTCCTCATCACACCAAACACACCTCCTTGAATATTTTCTCGCACCTTCGGATGGTTGGGAAGAAGAAGCTCCTCTAGCCTTCTTCAACTCAGTAAATTCCACCCTTAGCTCTCGAAAACCCTTAATAAGTTCTTCGAGGGCATTTCCTTCAATGGTCTTGGTGGTCTTCGAGGTAGACCCCAGGTTTATCGATGGTGTTGGAGCAAAAGACACCTTCAAAGACTTTGGTGTTTGAATAGGCTCAGCATCAAATCTCCCTTCGACTCTTCTTGACCTCACGCGTTGTTGTTTGGCCAAAAGAATGGCGGTCTCTTCAACCCTCCTCCAGTCATTGGTAAAGCCACCTTCTGTAGTCCGGTCTCCTAGAAGTAGAAGAAGTTTGTCCTCCAATGCAACATCAGTTGCTTGGAGAAAAAGCTCTGCCTTCCTTGACTCAAGAAGGCGCCTCTCTGCCAAAGGCAATTGGATAAATTTCTTCTCGAAGTCTCTCAACAGCTCGTTGGGACCCATAGAGTTCCCTGGCCGTTGCTCCACCCACTCAAGAAAAGATCTCTTTGTCATTCTCTCCAAATCTTCATCGAAATACTCATCCCGCAGTCGTTCAGCAAACTCCGCCCACGAGGTGACCAACTCGCGAATCTCTTGCACCCGGTCACGAATCTCAGGTACAACCGCCATGTCAAAAATCCGCATCATCTTATTGTCTTCAACTTGATGCACCTCCATCTCGCAAACATAGGTTCGCAAGAACTTGGAGATATTCTTGCCGTTGAACCTTCCAATCTTGGAAACAACAGCCTTCAGAGCCTTCGTGGCACCTTGACCACCTTGGTTCGCCCTATGTTGTTCCATAAACAAGGCCAATGCCCCTACAATGTCCTCCATGGGAAATTGAACTCCACCGGTGCGTCTCCCACCACCACCAGCAGCTCCTTCAGAGTCTCCCATAGCAAAATCACACCAGTCGCCTCAAAGCTCTCTCAGTGGAAGCACCAAATGTCGTGTAGAGAGGGGAGCGCCTTAAGAATTCGCAAGGAATCTGGCTGCGATTGGAGATTGTTTGCTCGGGAATCCAATCGTATCTTCAAATCTTCAGGTCTTCAATCATCCGGTCTTCTAAATCTTCAAGTCTTCAGTCTTCAAACTCCTCCCCGTTGGCCTATCCTGTGGTGGCTCTAAAGGGTTAAGGGTAAAGGTGGGTGATATGAAACCACGGCCTCGGACGGGTAAAACGGGACGGCCAGACCACAAGCTGAAACCGTCCGAAAGATTGGCTCCTAAAATTCAAACCCACGGTGACCAGCAAACGTGCCTCACCGGTGGGAACAACATAAACACGACCGTGTGGGCAATTAACCCCACTTCGCCGCAACAGAGTTCACAAGAATAGAATTGAAATACAACTAGCCTCCAAAGCTGGCTTGGAATCACAAAAAAAGAAATCGGACCACAAGCCACAACACACTTGTCTCCATCTTCTCTTCTCTTCAAGCCTCAAGTCTTCAATTCTTCCATCCTTCAACTCCAAAGTCTTCGAGTGTTCAAAAACACTAAGAAACTCAAAAGAAGTGTTCAAAAACACAATGGAAAAGTTTCACCAAGGCTGTAACCTTCAAACAAGTGACACAGATGACTCAAAACTTTAAATACTAAGTGTAATAGCTCTATGGAAAGCTAATTCAGACAACTAATACTCCTCCAAATTTCAAGTCAATCTAAACTACTGTCCAAAAGTTATACGAGTTCAAAGTTCTGCCCCTCCAGATATTCAATCGCTCATAACTTCTTCTTCAAAACTTCAAATCTCAATTGTAATATTTTTTTGAAGAGCTATGGCCATTGTTCACGCACCTTCCAATTCTCAAACAATTTTAAACTACTGTCCAAAAGTTATGGACATTCAAAGTTCTGCCTACCCCTATTCCTTCAAATCTCTATAACTTCTTGCTCACAACTCCAAATCTCAATTGTAATACCTTTATAGAAAGCTAAGATAGAGACGCATACACCCTCCAAATCTCAAATCAAATTGAGAACTACAAAAAAAGTTGTGGCTCCTCGAAACCTCTGCCTCTCAATGGATGGCCTCGGGTTTTCACAGAATTAAAACCTCAATAACTTTTTCTCTACAACTTTGAATTCAAAATTTAAAACGAGTATGGAAAGCTCTTGAAACAAGGAACAAGATCACAAATTTTCAATTCCATAGCATTCAAGCTCAACGAGTTACACACAGTCAAAGTTCTGCTCCAAACCCTTGCTCTCTCACCCGCACACACACACACACACTCCCTAAGGAATCTCTTTTCCAACTTTTTTACCTCAAGTGGACGTGGGCACTCCAGCCCATGTCACCCTACCCAAAATACCCCACAAGATACTTTACTACTTTCTTATCCTTTCCACTTTCAACCACATAAAATCCCCTAGTCTTTTATTTATTGGAAGACTAAAAATTTAGACCTTCCAACCAACAAGATAAGTAAAATAAAAAAAATAACTAAAAAATAAATAAATAAAAACTTATCGTAAGATAGCTGATGGTACAGACGTATAAAGGTGTTGATTCGCACAACCTGATCGCCAAGTCGTGGACTTGGTTGGCTGGAAATGTCGTGGTCAGTGGCCGCCGCCGGTCCGGGTTCGAACCCGATCGAGTCCGTTGAGTGGTTGGGCGGCCCACGGCTTGGCTCGCTAGTGAGGCATGAAAAATACCAGTCAACCCGCTACCTACCCCCCTGAGCAGTGACAAGAACGGTGCAGCACCTACATGCTAACACTTGCCCAAATCCTCAAACCGTGGTTCTCACCACGACCAAACCTTTTTACCTCAACTAACTGCTAGCTGTAGTCAAAACATATCCACACTGGTATTAATATCTACATGATGGAAGAATTTCCATCAGGACAACGTCGGCAAGGGGGTTTTAGTTTCACTGTGAGTAACTTCGAGATTGTTACTGCAACCTCTCGTAAAACACTCCCCAGTGGTTAAAATACAGTAGAGATGGGCTGACCCCTACAAAAATAAAAACCTGGATGTCGTTACTGACGTCACAAAAAATGTGGATGTCGTTACTGACATCACAAAAAACATGTTTGAGCCACGTAGGCAAGGTAGAAATTGGATTCTTTTTAAAATGTTTGTGCCACGTAGGCAAGGTTGAAATCAGCTGCCACGTAGGCAAAGAGGATGTTGGAACAGACGTCTGGATGGACGTCTACTGTGACATTTTAATGTTTATGCTAACACGAGGCTAACACCATGACAAATCCAATAATCCCATATGGATTGTCACCACTTGTGCATCCCATTGTATATATATGTAAGGCCTTCTCTCCTTTCTCATCACACTTGAATCAAGAGTGATTCACTTTCATCCATCTATTTGGATGAATTTGAATTACTCTTGAAACTTTTTGTGTTACGGTACTTTTTGATGACATGGCGCTTCTTTTTGGTGACATGGCACTTGCTTTTGCTGACCTGGTGCTTGCTTTTGCTGACCTCCATCTCAACGAACGCCACAGAAAACGTCATAACGAACGTCACAGAAAACGTCATAACGAACGTCACAGAAAATGTCATAACGAACGTCACAGAAAACATACCGTGTTAGAAATGACGTCCCAATTTACACTGTCCACAATTAATTATGCATTAAACTATGCTGATTGGACATGCCACGTCATATTTTAAAAAGTGACACGTCATATTTTAAAGGTGCCACGTCAGAAAATGGCGGGTCCACGTATGCAAGCCTAGTCACAATCGTATGCCACGTCATGCGCCACATCATGGGCCACATTACCAAGGGCCCGGATGAAAAATTTGGGGATGTGGCACTGCCCGTCCATGTGGCGATGATGTGGACGCGACGTGGCAGCCACATGGCAGATTTTTAACACCTTCAACCCCCAAGTTTTTGTGACGTTTTAAAAAACGTGGGCTTGTTTTTTGAGATTTTGGCATGTTTTTCGCATGTCAATTATAACGGATTTTTTTGGATGTCAACGTTGACGTGCCAGATGCTGCACAAAACATAATTGCACGTTAGTTGCCCTGTCACAAAAAACACGGGTTTCTTATAGTGTGTGTCTGTGCTCAACTAAAATGAAGTCCGCACCTTGTCTTCGTCCACGACTTGTCATCCGTCCGAGCCGTGACACATGCCCCTGCCTCTACCAATTTTGTCCCCGCCTAGCATCTTGCATGGCAACGAGGCGGCCACGTCGCCATTTATTTTACCTTACCAAAGAGTCAACTATGTGTTGACTACATCGGACGGGCAGGATTCCTACTGGACAGGCGAATCGGACGGACGGGCAAACCAGACGTCCACCTAGTATGAAAACTGTGCTAATTCCATGCAACGGGCTGTTGTCCAAGAGAGTAATTGTCAAGTCCAAGATTTGTTGTTGGCACGTTGTTTGAATAATTGGATAGCTAGCAGCATTGACATGTATTTCAGCAAATGAACATCAATTATAACACATGTCGCGCATTGCATTGGCTGGAAGAGCGCATCACTGAAAGAGGTTCAACACAAACCAATCCACTCTTCACTATGTCTTGTATTCTTGGAAAAGTGGAGTTTCCACTAGAGACGGCGCCTCTTGGGCCATTGTGACACTTGCTGCAAGAAGACATACGAGAAGCAAAGAGCTTTCAAGAATCCATCCTAGTGTATAACCACGCTTTAGCATATTTATCATTTTTAGAGTAAAAGTTGATCAATGTTTAGCCGGAGGCAGAAATTACACCTTCTCGCTTTAATTCTTTAAATACGAGAGGTCCATGTGTGGTCATTTTAGAAGTAATCAACAAATAGTGAATCTACCAATTCATTGCTGCATGATCGAGGAACCAAGATAACTTGCGTGGATGTGTGCGCTTTCAACATATGCGTTGGAAATGTGCATTGGAGTCTCATGGGCAAACTATAGTGATTTCTGCAAAGTGGAATCGCAATTAGATGTCTCCCTTGTATAGATGATGTTCTACAAGATCTATAATACTTGTAAGTTCTTCTAAGCCTCATAAGCTCATAGGCTTTTAAGAGTAAAGCCGCGTTGTATAGTAGAATGAGCAATCTTTTTCCATGAAAAGATAAAAATTGTAAGTTACGCAATTGTATATTGTAGATAACCACGCTACTTTAAATAGTCAAAGGGGAACTTTTTGGGAGTAAAGACAATGGAGGTACTCTAGGAACATATTTTAGGAGAGCAACCCTTACGCACAACATTACAAAAGTATTTGTCAACAATTGACGGAGCAATCAACAAAGGACCTACGATTCCGTTTGTTGGCTTTGCAATTGAAAGATCAACAAAGGTACAACACGCCCATAGCAAACGATTCTATCGCAATAATGGTCAGAGGGGGCCAAAACAAGAGTATGCCAAACCGAGTTATGATTGTCAAGAGGATGAATGAATCTCTTCAACAGAGCTTAGCAATGCAATCTGCAAATTTTCCACTACATTACATACTCCTCATTACTACTTCCCCCTCTCAAGGGTAGACACTATGTACCACTTAACAAGTAACCAAGAACAGCGAACGGATGACGTCTACGGGACTAATGCAATGGAGTTGTAGTAGGTTTTTAAGGGGGATCTAGCGTGTCCGGGACATGTTGGTTGTTTTTGAGCTTCCTTTTGTGTAGGAGAATGGATATAGTGTGTTGAGTTGCAACAATGTTAATATTTGTAAAGGTGATTTTGATTGAGGTAATGGGGATTTTGAATGTTTCTTCAAAGGTAGTCATTGAAGGGACAAAGGTGTTGGCTCTAGCACCCGCAATGATGACAATGACGAGGTCTACTTTCCATCCGGTGCTTAAATATCATTGACTAGTGGTTGATATTTATTTATTTTGTTTGCAATGGCTTTTGGTGAGAATCTATCAGTACAATATTTGAATTCCACAAAGTGAATAGTGAGATTTAGGTCCATGTAGGTCGGTGAGGGGCCATCATATGGTAGCCCTTTAACACATAATAGGTCGGGTTTAAACCCTGCGTTGCAATGACATCTTTGAGTATCGCATGTGCATGGTAATAACGATGGAAGAACAGTTTTTCTTGTGGATTGCCGTTAAAGGTACCAACATTGATGATGATGAAGCAATGAGATTTGTTTGATGACACAATTAATTTGCAGATTGCCCACACCGTTTTGTTGTGGTGTTTGACAATTGAGGCGTGTATATGAGGGTTATGGCATTTGAGTAAAATGTGTGTTTGGGTCCGTAGAGTTGCATATTCAACATGTTATAGAGGGGAATCTCTCTATGCCTAAGAAGAGTTGTTTAGAGGCGTTTCCCATATAATGTCCAATGCGGAATTTGATAAGGCACGTTTATTGTGAGTCCGTGATTATGGGATTTTTCCAAAAGTTGGTGGAGAGTTTGTAGTCAATGTTTGTATTACTGGTCCATTTCTCAATATTAGGGAATTTTTTCGTAAGTATTTCCAAATTATTTTTGAGGTCATGTTTCCTAAGGTATTTATCTAAAAATCTTATGGGGCCTTTGTTGAGTGTTTTGTTCAAAGATGGCCATTTATATCTATGGAAGTAGTATGGGGTAGCATGGGCCTATTTGTAGGGGTGTTTGGCATCTCGATAGGCTTTTTCTTGACCTTCATTTGCTAATTTGTCGGCTTGTTCATTGCCGGCGATGTTAGCGTGAGCTCAGACTTTGTGGAGCGTGGTGATTTGTGTGCAATTGTGGAGCTTTTGGACCATGTGTGTTAAGATAGTTTTGTCCGGATGGCTATTGTGTTGGGTGGAATGTTTTATGTGTGTGTTTAGGAGGTATAATACATTAATGCAATTGGTGAAAATGTGTGCTGCTTCGTTGGAGTATTGCATGGTAATTATCTAGAGGGTTTTATGGATAGCCATTGTTTTGGCTCTAAGGATGTTTTAGAGTCCGTGTAGTCTTTTGGTGGGGTTGTATATTCCATAGCCGGCTTTTTTCCGGTGTCAATGTCTTGGGCTTACTTTGGTTGGTTCTTTGAAGGAGCTGTCGGTATAGTAACTATAGTTGGAATCAAACTTGAGGAGGTTGTGATTTTGGTAATTAGGAAGTAATGGGGTTGGAGGGGTTAATGGTGTAAAGTTGTTTATTTAGGGGGTCTTAGACTATTTCTTATTGCGATTTATATGGCTTAGTGTAATTATGGGTGGTGCAATTGCGGTGTATACATAATTGATGTTGAGATTTTTGCAAATAGTGTAATTTAAGCAAGATGTTCTAATGTGCCAATCTCTCGGTATTGATGATGTACACATAGGACACGTAGGATTGATGGCTGAAGTCGGGGCTTTTGTATTTCGGTGGTATAGTAGGTTCCATGTACGTCATTGAGTCTGCTTCAAATAGTGCCATGATATGGAAGTTTGGAAATGGGCCCAACTGCGGTGTCGTACCACGAATTTTTTATTTTTTTTAGTTAGGTAGTTATAGGTATTAAAAGTAAGCAAGATAGCTAGGCTAGAAGGTTATCCCCACCCTGGATTAATCTATAGGTAACATTAAGGTAGGAGGAATACAGGGCTTTTATAAAAGCCTTAAAAATGATAAGAAGGGACCTCGGGCCCTAGCTTAGACTCTAGCCTAGAAACGACTCCCCGGGCTCCGAACCATGAAGAGACCAAGACAAAGAGCTCGACAGCTCAATGCAGGGAATGCCATCATCCGGGCCGGCCAACGTAAGAAAATCAAGACCAAGGACGCAACCCGAATCTGGCCTCGAAAAGGGATGCAACCCGAATCTGGCTCGAAAAATGGACGCAACCCGAATCTGGCCCGGAAGGTGGGAAGAAGCGGGACTGGAAGGAGCCGGGAAGGTCTCCAATATGCGTGCCAACAGGGCATAAAGAAGGCCTCGACGAGGAAGAGCATCAACAGCCTTACTCGAACGAAGCCTGCACGGGAAGCATCAACAGCCTTACTCAAACGAAGCCTGTACGAGGAGTATCAACAGCCTTGCTCGACGAGGAGCATTGCATAGAGTACGACGAGGAACATCGCAGGTAGCACCACGGGGAGCATCAACAGCCTTACTTGAACGAAGCACCATGAGGGGCCACCCAGCTCGTCCGGGCCAGCCTGCACGAGGAGCATCAACAACCTTACTCGACCGAAGCACCACAAGGGGCCACTCATCTCGTCCGGGCCGGCCTACACGATGAGCATCAACAGCCTTATTCGACCGAAGCACCACAAGGGGCATCAACAGTCTAACCAGCTCGACGAGGAGCAGCCTGCCTTGAGGAGCCGCCCCAGCCTGCCTTGATGAGCACAACTTGTACGAGGGACACCACCAGCTTGTGTCCACCACACAACCAAGGTACGTAATTCTAGGAGCCTCCAACAGGTTGGAGAAGAACCAGCCTCCACGAAGGGCCAGCCTGTGCGAGAGCACCCCAGCTCATCCGGGCCAGCCTGTGCGAGAGCACCCCAACACATCTGGGTCAGCTTGTGCGAGAGCACCTCAGCTCATCCGGGCTAGCCTGTGCAAGAGCACCTCAGCTCATCTGGGCCAGCCTGTGCGAGAGCACCCCAATACATCCGGGCCAGCCTATGCGAGAGCACCTCAGTTCATCCGGGCCAGCCTGTGCGAGAACAACCTCAGCTCATTCGGGCCAGCTTATGCGAGAGCACCTCAGCTCATCCGGGCCAGCCTGTGCAAGAGGCCCACAACTCATACCCGAGCCAGCTTGACAAAGGGCATCATTAGCAAGTCAAGAAGAACAAGTCCCAACCTTGTTTTCACACCACCCAAATCAAATGGCTTCCAATCTACTGCCATCGGTGAAGAAGGACATTATCCCGGTCATTCCCAAAGATATTCTAGAGCTCACCGAGCTCAAATAGGATCTTCTTCGCATGGGATGTCTTTCTCTTATGGATTTCTGTTGGAATTTTTGGGTGGAATCCATCGTGTAGGAGATGCGGCAAGATCCCTTGCCCAAAACGGACGGAGATAACATTCGGGCTTGTCCGGATAGGTGGACCATGGGGAGGTGGCAAGAGGTGTATGGCTTTCCACGACAAGGGGCGGGATGGACAAGTACGAAGAAGGAAGAGTATACCAAGGGGAGGTTTGGTAACAAGGACGCCAAGAATGGTTATGCGGTACAAGATTGCGCGGACCCCCGTGCCAGACGGGTCTTCGCATTCCTCGTACCAATCTTACACCCCGAGAAACCTACCTGAGTGACGGTTACTCTCGCTAACACCGTATATGGCTCCTACCTTGGCGAGAGGGTGGTGAATTGGACCATCATTGTAAAGGATGTGGTGATTAGGTTGATCGGGAGTATTCACAATGTCTAGCGTGCACCCCTCTGCCCGTTTTTGATCCACCTATATCATCATTTCAAGGAGACTACTCCTGAGGAGGATATGGCGTATGGAACGCAACTGATGATGAAGAAGTTCGAAGGGACAGAATCAGAACCCGAAGCGGGGTCTGAAGGAGGGAGCAGCTCATCACAGTCATGAGAGAAGGTTGTACCACCTCCCAAGTGCCAGAGACAGAGACAGGGAGGAGCCCCCTCCACCTGCACCCGCGCAGCCATCTGCGTCGCAGCTACCGGACCGGCGCAACTCGGAGGCAAGTCTTATCCGGCCTCTGCGCTAATAGAAGCCATTTGCATATATGTGGAAGATGCGGACATGACTTTGGGACAAGCAAGCAGCTTGGTGGGTAACCCTCCGCGTGAAGGGTTGATCGCTGCGATCAAGGAGAAGGTCGGAGGAGTTGGTGATCTCTGCATCATAGAGCAGAAGGTCAATCGACTCACACTCGATATGATAAAGGTGAAGAGTCGGGCGTTGGAGGCAGAGAGAAGTTACAAGGCGGCTTTTCTCCAAGCCAATGCCTCGGCGACAGCGTTCCAGCAGGTAGACGAAGCATTGCGTTTTCCTACAGATGTGGTACTGAAGGCCAAGATGTTTGATGCTCGATTGGAGAGGGATGACCACATTTCCAGCAAGAGAATGATTGCCTTCGTGATGGAGCAAACCGTGAAGGTTGAGGCAACTTATGCCAATATGAGATTGTTGGTGAGCAATCTCACTCACATCCTACCCAAGTTTGTGGAAAACTCTGACAGCTCCGACAAGGATGGAGACTCGGGTTCGGAGACCAATCCGGAGGAGCGTGGCCTAGGTGATCATGGCCCATGGAAGGAGAAGGAAGTGGTGGATCTTGACAGCCCGGATTTATCCCTTCAACTCCCGAGTTCGAGGGTCCCGGCAGGACCATTCCCTTCGGAGGTCACTACGCAGATGCAGAGCGGTTGGAAGGAACACCGATGTAGAGCGGTTGGAAGGAACGTCCGGGTGTTGCGATGGAGCCTCCACTCCCCGTGCATCCTCGCCAGCTGCCATTTAGTGACCCCTCTCGTACTACACCGATTGTGGCCCCTTTGCAGAGCGGGCTTCACCTTGGGAAGACTGCAAGTGAGAGTTCCTCTTACTTGTATACTCCAGGACAGATATCCGGCCAGGATGTCATCATGGGCACCCCGAGTCAGGTATCGGTCCTCCCAACACGATCCGGGCTTCATCCGGGCATGACTACCGTGCCACTCACTCTAGATGGCCCGGATTCCTCCTTGCCTTCAAGGGAAACTTTGTTGAGGGCAACTACTGCCTAACCCACGCCTTCCACCGATGTGTTTGCGCCATTGGTGGCACTTGCAGCAGCCGTGTCTACCTCGACTTCAAGCCGGAGTTCCAAGAAGCCCAAGAGGAGAGAGGAGCGGAAGAGACTCGAGGAGTTGGCCCGGAAGTAGGCCAGGATCTTGGTTCGTAGGTCACTGTTCACTCCGGGATTTGGCCCCCGGTTGACTTTGGTTTTGACTTGGTTTGGCCTTGGGTTTTGTGTAATAAGTGACCTTCTGACGGTGCACGTTGTGTGGAGTGGCAGCCACCGCCGCCAAGAGTAGTTAATGCCACCGTTTTTAGTTAGAAGGTATCGTTTGAGTTTGAACGTTTGTGTCAGTTCTTGGCAGTATAAGAGAGGAGTCTTGTGGCACCTCTCTTCACTGCTTGATGTGTCTATTTGCTTTCAGTTTAATTCTAAACCTACGCTCTCAGAAAACCTTCGATGGTTGGAGAGCTCGGATTTTATATGACTATGAGTACCATTTAAAGTAGTCCACTCCTCAAGTCCGTACTAGCCGTCGAAGTCATTGTTTCCTTGTTCCATCATGTAAAATTAGTCCGGGTGGATGGAAATAACAGGTGAGATGGTTAGATTGTTAGTCGGGCGTGACTCTAACTCTGACATTTGTAATTGTTTCCTTCTTCCATCAAGTAGAATTAGTCCGGATGGATGGGAATAACATGTGAGATTATAAGTGGTTAGGGGAGGGCGAGGGGGGAGTGACGGGTGAGGAAGGAGTCTTGATATGTCTTGTGTGACCTATCGACGGCAGGATGTCATCGATTGTGAGGATGTACTCTAGACCCCGGATGCATCAACCTTTGGTCGGATAGGTTGATCCATAGGAGTATGACATTACTTTAGCATTCGTGCTAAGGACGGAGTAGGACCTGGTTTGACCCCCATATGCAATGCTATGCGACGTTAACCAAGAATTACTCTAATAGCTCGGATTATCTTGAGAGAAGGAAGGAGATCCAACTAACCCCTTTGCAAGGTGACCATCGGAGTAATAGGAGGAGGACTTTGTTCTCTGAAGAAAAGGAGTAGAATCGGGTATCTCTTGAGCTAATGGCTATGCGAGCCCACTAGATAATACTCCTTTAGCTGATTCTAAGGTAAAGGAAGGTCTAACAGCTCGGATGGTAGGTAAACCACGTACTTGCCACAAGAGTAGTGCTAGTCCTTAAGGCCCAAGCCTTATTCCCCCTTACGGAGGAAACCTAGTGACACCACAATCATCCCAAGTTAGTGAGTAGGAGTGATTTGAGAAACTGTGAGGAAGAATTGTCGTTCACTAAAATCTCTTTGAGTCCATGAACAGTTGTTCATGGTAATAAAACGCTCTCCGGATACGCAAGTATCCCGGATGTCTGTAGTGTACATAGTTATAAAGTCCTTGCTGATCCAGGCCGCGTACGATCCGGGCCATGTACGATCCGGGCCATGTACGATCCGGGCCATGTAGGATCTGAGCCATGTGTGATCCTACTCGAGGAAGACACTTGAGCGAGGTGTTGGTCTAATTAACGCTGAAACCTTGTGATCTAAACCCTTCTCTCCTTTCTTTTGATGTATCTATTGTATATTTGACATTGTAGAGATCTTGGCTTGTTGTTAGTCGTTGTAGTTCTTGGTGATTCTCTGTGGGAACGATTACCTTAAGGGTATCTTTGTGTTAAGATTTGAATACTTGCCAACGCGTACTACGACATGCGGGTTAAAGTTTTGGTACCAATTGATGTCAGGTGTGATGATAATAGTGGTGGTATAATTAGGGCCATTGTTAGCCGCTAGTCGCGCCTAGTGTATTGCTTGCTCTATTTCTTCATCATTGTGGAGATGTGCAAGGCCTATTCCGTTCTACCCGTAGTCAAATGCTTTCCCAAGTGAACCAAATATTTTATCCTTTTTGAATGAAGAGTAGAACTTTGAGGTTTTTGTGGAACATGTGACGAGGGATGAAAAACATGATTTTGTTATAATAAAAGATGTGATAATGGAATCTAGTAGAGGAGTTGGTAGTGTGTAGCGTGAATGTTTAAGGGGGTCGTTTTTTGATATTCGGTGTTTATATCTTTAGTAAAGCCAAACAATTTCGGTTTCAAATGATTGGGGTGTTGGTTCAAGGTTAATGGGGGTTTATAGTGCGTCATGGTATTGGTTCCACAACCATTGTAGTCAAGCAATCGGTATAGTAATTAGGTGTCTACTGTCTCCTTTATATATGTCGGCATTGTCTTGTTGTATTTTTATTGTTATTGTTTGTGTATAATCTTGTATCTCCAAGTTGTTCTTGGAGGTGATGTAATTTTATAGTTTCTAGATAGAAGTTGTTTTGGACTTGTTGGTAGTATTTTTTAAGAATTTTAGTGTTATTGAACGAGGCATTTTGGTTGTGCCAAGGGAAATGGTTTCTTTGTAGGAATCATTTACTATAAGTGGTATTGTTGTGGCTCTAGTGGCATAGGTATATTGTGTCTTTTTTGCTTCTTGTGTTAGAGTCTACAAACGTTCTGTGTTTATGATTGGTAATGTTGTTTATAGGGTTTGTTAAAGGATTTTTTAATATGTGTGGTGGTGGGAGAGGGAAAGGTGGGTGTGGTTGATTAAGGGGGTTTGGTGCGAGGCTAATTTCAGGTTGGATGGTATTGTTATCAATGATGTACGGGTCTTTTAGTGTATAAGGTGGAGTGTGAGTGGGGCATGGGGAGGGGCATGGGGTGGGGCATGTAGAAAGACAAGCCGGATGGCAAAATAATTGTTTAGCAATGTTGAGTGTACTTTTTAAAGCTTGGAAGGAGTACCATATAACTTTTTGTAGCTATTTTCATCCATTAGGTGTATTCCGTTTGAAAGTGTGATTTGTTTTAAATTGGTGATGTTTGCGGAGAACAATTTTTGTAAGAGTTTAGAGGAGAGTTGTAGGTCAATTCAAGGAAGGTAATGAATTTTGTTTGCCCAAGTTTTGTTCTAGTGGCGCGGGATGGAGTAGAAAATTTTCTAGTGTGCTTTTTAGAAATGTTTGGCCTCCTGTTTGAGTAGGAAAAGTGTGCGGGTAATAGGAGACGGCATGCAATCGAAATTTTTAAGTCTTTGGAGTTTTTTAGCACTCCCATAATTGGAGAGAATATGGCGAAAAAGTCCGTTGTAGTTAAGGGCGTTTTGGAATTGTTCTCTAATGCAACAGAGATAAACACTTCTTAGAGAGAAGGCGTCTAGTCCAAGTAGATTTTGAGGGATCTGTGATATGACATTAGGTGTACAGTTGGGAAGTCGACATACTTTCTTTTGTATAGCTATGATTTTTTGTCAATTTTTCTAATGGTGGGCATTGAATAGGGGACCGCATAGAAACTATATGAAATTCTCGGTCGTATTACGATGTCTATCATTTTTATTTTCTATTTCATTGTGGCCGGACATGACGTTAATTCAGTCCATTGTTTAATGAGTTTTTAAGTTGTAACGTAGATTTGTATTTTCTATTTTAGTGATGGAACAAGGTTTATTCCAAGATAAATATCAGGTTGATTTTGATGTAGAACTAGGATTGGTTGCTTGCGGTAGTTGATGTTTGTGGCTTGGATTAGGGCTTTGAAGGTGGTCGAGTTTATCTTGGATATGTTGGGGCATCCGGTTTCGGCACATTTTTGAACCCCAAGTTCCATACCGGTCCATAGTCAAAGTTGATCTATTCTGTCTAGTTGGGTTTGGAGTGATTGGGAGTCCTCTAGAGCGGAAATAAGGGTTTGGAGTTGTTGGGTGGTACTTCTTTTGGCTCTAAACCCTTCTTGGCTATCATGAAGTATTTGATGTTTTTCTCCATATGCCGAAAGTATAGATGTCAATGACTAGTGATAATTTATAGATTGTATTGGCAATATAGATGGATTATTTTTTTTATACAGTAGTATAGTGAGACTCGTTTTCCAAGATGCAGATATTGTTTTTTGTTTGTAGCAATGAGAAAAGAATAGTAATAGTAAGTTGTGGAATCTTGGAGGCATGTTTTTTAGAATTGAGTTAGTTATGTGGTCTGGACCGGGAACTCTGTTGTTTCCCAAGTTTTTTAGGCATATATCATATGTATCCCTATTGTAGTATGTATGGAGTGGAATGGTTGGTTCTCCCCTATTGTCAATAGCAAATCCATCTAAGTCATGCCACGGATATTGCCGTGCTCCGCATGTGCATGTGGCTATATGGTGTGGTTGATAATGACACGGGAGGGTAGTTGGTCTATTGTTTATGGATTGTTGGAAACGAATTTTGGTTGCAATGTCATCCGGGCTCGTTACAATATTGTTGTTTTGATTCAATATGCAATCGAGGGGTAAGTTAACATTGTCTTTAAAAACCTTTCTATTGATCTTTTTAGGGATTGTTTCATACAGTTGGCGGTATTTAGAGATGACTTTATTAATGCAATCTTTTGTGTATTTTGTAGTTATTTTCCGGGCTAGTTTATTGGCATTTTTTGTAATGATTGCAATTTCATTTAGCCATTGATTGTGAGGGATATTGGATGTTGGCATTTGTGGACTTTGAATATGGCTTAAGCTTTGAACTTCGTGAATGATAGAATGAGTGTGCCAATTAGGGTTGGTTTTGGCAATATAGATTGTTTTTCGTATTGTGTGGTACGTAGCAAGATGTTGTCTCCAAGGTTTGCCTAGTTTTGAAAATATTCCCTTGTTGGGTAGTTCTGGGCATGAGTTGTGGTATGGGGGGCGCTTTGCAAGTTTTTTCCATCATATTAGAGATTGTGTTGATTAAACTATCAAGGGTGGCACAAGCTTCTTGCCACTGTATTTGTGTGAGGTGTTCATGGTTGGAAAGGATATTTGTAAGATTGTCAATTTTTATAGAGTTTTCTTCTAAAATTGTTGAATTAAAGATTTGAATGTTTTCTTTGGGTATAGGGTTGAGTACTTGAATTTTATTCGAATCGGTAGAGGTGACGGGTCTAATGAAATGAGTATTGTGTAATATGTTGACTTCGATGGAGAAGTGGTCCGAGTTTAGGTTGATTATAGTATAAGTGTGAATGTGTATTGAGCGAGGTTGGATAATTTAATGTAGAATCCATCAATTAGGCTAGTGTGTGTATGGTTGAGTCCGCCTTGTCTAGAGTGTTGGATGTCTGTTGGGATATATGTTAATTCTAAATTATTTGTGTAGTTTCTCCATTGGTGGTCTATTTCAAGTCGGGAGGTAAAAACAAGGTCGTTGTCTCTTCTAATGAAGGCAATGTCTTTATTGAAGTCCTTGCAGAGTATTATTATATGATAAGTGTGTGAGTTTATTTGAGTGGTGATAGAGTTTTGGATATCTTGAACGAGTCTACACTCTTCTTAGTGCGAAAGCATATACGGTGTAGAATGAGTCATAGTTGGAGTGGTCCATTGGCAATTTCAATAATTTGTAGGCATGGTGATATATTAACCAGGGTGGGTATTTTAGTGATATTCCCGGGGAAGGCGTAGGATTGGTGTATAAGCATGAGAAGACCACCTGTCGTAGTCTAGTACTTTGTAATTCTCAAAGTTTACCAAAATTATCCTTAAGCGAGCCCACCTAACCAGATCCTTTCCAGGGATTTTTATTGTGTGTCAAACTCTCTAAATCTAAGGACAACTCATACTTAATACCTCACCACATCCCGGAGGATGGCTTCCCCGGTACCTCAGTGACCGGTAACAAGTAACTACAAGTGTTTAATTTAAACTTTGTTGAGCGTCAGAGTAGTTTTCCGGTACGTTTTTACAATGTCGGGAAAGCCACTGCCCTCCGTTCTCACAATCCAGAGGCCACAATATCCACAATCTAACTCTACACCTTGAAAGAGTTTAAAAGGTTGCAGCTACTTTCCCGGCCTTCACAATCTACCGGAAACTTGTCCCAATAAACCAATCACGCAAAGTCAGGTTCCAACTACAACCACACCTAATGAATCAAACAAAGAAGATACAAGAATTACAACAGTCTAATGCTAAGCAAATCACATAAGCAAGACAACTTTCCATAGGGATCAAGGAACCTCATCCACTGTAAAGGTAGAAACCCCGAAATACTCCGGATTTAAGCTTAGACGAGATCTCTGCCGGTGTACCAAGAGGGGGGATATCACCCTCCTCCCCACCAATCCAAACGCTTCCCACTTAAGGGCGACTATCATAAATAGCCGTGGACTTCCCAGATCCCATTCGATAAGCAACTCTTCTCGGTCCGACCAGTCAAGGGTTAGGAGTAGATCCCGGATCTTGCTCTACCTATCTTACTTGGATATCCTACACCCTCCGGAAGCCTCAACTCACATTCAATCACATGACATTCAACAAGCCACAACCTTGCACATCCTAGCAAAGATTGACTAGGAGGACTCAACACTCTCCACCTCTACTCATACAAGCTCAAAAAACACTCTAGACTCAAGCAAAGAAACAAAGAGAAGAGTACTTAAACCAAGAGCCCAAGGCTCTTTAAGTACACAAAGGTCACTAGCTACCCTCCAAAATTAGATCTCCAAAAGGTGGAAATGGCATCTAGATCCTAAAATCAAGGGCAACCTAATCACATGCGGATTACTGGTAGACCGATAAATTGGAAAACTTCCGGTCCGAGAACGGTAAAACATTCCCTAACAAAAGTAGGTTAGCTGGAAACATCACTTTAGTGGTAGTGATCGGGTGCACAATGAGGCCCCATCGACAACACTTCTCACACTCTGGTGTTCAAATCTAGCAATTTTAACAACATCCTATCAACCGATAGGATAAATCAACAATAACACATAACATATAACAAAGGCTTAAGTGGAAGACTCATCCGGATGAGTGGAATTATCTCCCGGTTGATCCATAGGGGGATTCACTAGAAGATTGGGAGTACCCACAGGTACATGGTCAAAAGAATCCACCGGAACGTTGGAAGTCTCAACTGAAAGGTCTATCGGTGGATTGGAAGTATCCACCGGTAGATTGAATGTATCTAAAGATATATGAGGAGTCTCGTCTAGATCAACAAGCATAGCTACTGAAGATTCAACCAAGGAATTTGGTGGTGAGAAAGGAAGGTCAACCGGTTCCTTCCCGGGAGGTTTTATTGGGAGGCCTTGTTGCCTCTTGTAGCCTTTCACACCCCTCTCCTTGGAAGAGGGAGAATACTCTCGACTCACTTGACATTGATTGGATGGATCATCCTCTTCTGAAGAAAGAGAATTGTCATAGACAAATCTTCTCTTCTTCTGGAATAGGCTCCAGGCATGCAATGGCATGGTGGCACTCGTTTGACCGGCAAGTAACTTGGTTAGTGCCACCATGGTTTCTTGAGCCTTGACCTTTGAGTCAATATGCTCCTTCTGAGATGTCCGAAGATCTTTCTTCACTTTGGTCAATTGTTCCAAGTCTTCCCGCAGTGCAGCCAAGATGTCTTTGGTGTTCTCAACTCCAAATACCTTCCAAAGAGCGCTTTGAAGACTCATTGCCTCTTAAAGCTCCATCTTCATTTGTTGGACATTCGGGTCACCTCCCGGGAGAACTTGACTATGTTCTCCACGAGAGTGAGATTCTTGGATGGCCGCGGTGGTGGTGGTTTCTCCCGATGAGACCAGGAGGACCTTCCCTCATTCGAGATTGCGTGAGATGATGAGGCTTTTCGTGGAATTGCCGATGATGCCAATTGGAGCTCAGTGTGTTGGGAAATGGTCCGGGGAGCATGATCATGGGGAGCCATTCCTTGTCTCCACATTCTCTTCTCTTCCAACTCGAGACAATCGTGATACTCATATAAGTGCATGAGATATGGAGTCAAGAAAGTCTTAGAACATCCACGTTGTTGAATTGCCCGGAGTTGAGGCAAAATTGCCTCTTCCAACAAAGACCCCCAATTTGAGAAGGAATCCTTGAATAGGTGGTGGCTAGCCGTGCTATGATTCTTTTACATTGGTTGGGGTGGAAGATTGGGTTTAAAAACTCAACCACTCCCCTCAACCGGTGGTTCGTGAATTGATCACTTCGGTAACACTCCGACACATTGTAGGAATTCGACACGTGTTTGTCCAATAGCTCCCGGTTGACTCTGGATGTCTACCCCTCCTCTTCACAAAATGAATTCACCTCACGCCATACTTCCGTCGTCCGTGACCGGGGATTAGCCTGGTAGACTCCTCGGAGTGCTCCAAGGTTGCAACTCTGCAGCCGCACGTCCCTTCTGGAAGACCCAAGGCTTCTCGTATAGTCCTCTGTAACCCATCCGGATGAGGTCATCCTCCAGCTGTTCCCCTTTCAGAGTCCTCTCCCACTTGTTCTGGTCAACCTTTGAAAGCGTCAGTGATACCGGTAGAGCCATGTTGTCCGGGATGGACTAGCTCCGTGATGTGCATGTACCTCCACCAAACTCCCTATTAACTTATCACAACCTCCGGTCTGGCCCGGAAAACATAAGTATACCGGACAACCGGTGTACATTCTTCGGAACACTTTACTAGACTAACGTAGATGTAGGTATCTCACGTATCTAGTAACACAACTAACAAAACAACATCACAATTGACCACTTCAAAGAGATGACTTGGGAGAACAAAAATTTGAAAGGGGGTTTCCCGGTTGACGAGAAAACCGGAAAAAGATGGAAAATTTAGGCAAGACCTAGAGTTGAGGAGAGAATAGAGAAAACATAAAAGAAGACTTTGCTACGAGGCCGGGACAATGGAAAACAAACGATGGGACACGAAGGTAGACGCACAAGTGTAAAAAATCAAGATCTAGCACATACAAAGTCTAGGTAGAGTCTACCGGGAGACTTTTTTTACTGAAAAGAAGGCAACCGGAGTTCACACAGGGGAAAGAAAAGTGAGAAGAGATCTAACAAACAAGAAAGTTGTACAAACAAGAAAAACCCATTAATTGGCAAGAATCACCTTTTTCACAACTTCTTGCGACCTCCTTGTTGCACCTGCAACCTCCTTGAAATTATGGTCTAGTCTCTGAATCTTCTCGCCGCGGCCGTGAATCTCCTTACACCACCTCCATGCCTAGGAATCTCCACCTCCGTTGTGTCAAAAGCCTCCTCCACCACAAACTTCTTTCAAACCCTAGGTGCCACCACACTCCTCCAAAACCCTAGCTTCTGCTCCCTTCCTTCATGCTTCTTTCAACACCTCCTTACTTCTTTCAACACCTCCTTGAAATCTTTTTTTCTTCTTCTTCTACTTCTTCTTCTTCACCTCTTTGTGACAACCCAACTCTTCCAAAGTACCCAACTCCCAAAGAACCCAACTCCTCCACTACGTGAGGAAGAGAGAGAGAGAGAAGCGAGAGAGAGATTGCAATGAGAGAGAGGAGTGAGGAGGGAGATTGAAGGGAGTCGGTTGGGAGAGGGAAGGCATGGAGTCGGGAGGAGTTGGCTGGGAGAGCTGGCTCGAGGGCACCGGTACGCGGGTCCGCCGAGACCCGGCCCGGTAGCCTTATAGGCTGGTACTCAAGAGGGTTTTAAAAAATAAATAAATTATTATTATTATTCTTTAAAATATACATATTTTTTAATATAAAATTAAGTTTCTATTTTTCCAAATAGGGACTTAAGATCTCTACAACAATAAGGTGAAAAGAAAAAACCTCAACAACTACTACTAAAAGGAACACCACTAAGTATACAATCTAGTTGATGAAGACTTTGACTAACTAGTTTAGTTTTAAGTGGTGATTTGGACTTTTGTCCGGAGATCCTTCCCGGACATTCTTTCTAGGTTTTTCTACGCACAACCTTGGTAGTTTTAAGGCCCAATTTTATCACCACTCTAACGCTAATTAGCTAGTTAAGCATTCACCGACTTTCACTAATTATTATACAACCTACTTCTACGTAATACTAACTAGCTTGCCGATTATCTAAGACTAAAATTCACAATTTAACTAATTTTTTTGGTAGGGGCAACCAAGTGGGAGTTTCAAACTTCCACACCACCCCTCGCCGATATAGATGACATTTGATGTTGAATGCGCCTTGTGAGTGCATGGATATTGTTGAATATGAGTTTGTAATCGGGGAATATTTTTTGTACATATTTTGTGGATTTTGTAGTGGTTAGTTTGGTTTCTTATATGGTGATCGTAGCGGGGGGCATGTTAGTGCTAGAGACTAGGTTATGAATGCATTGTAAGGAGGTGTTTAACGTTGAGGTGTTCTATGTTACATAGGACTAATGATTGTTATGGGGATTAGTGCTCTAAGGAGGATAAATGGGTTTGTGTTGAGGGTAGTGTATGTGTGTATGATAATGTGGATGAATATGTGTAGCTTTGTAGTCAAGTATGGGGATATGTGTATTTCCGGAGGGTGAAGTTTTGTTTGATGTGATGTTTCTGTTTGTAGTGTGAGGTTGTGGTGTTTTAAGGCGGGATGGATTTGTAGGTGCATGTGATGTTGTGGATATTTTGCAGAAGTTTTTGTAGGTAATTGATTGAGGATGTATTTGAGTTGAATATGAGTTTGGTATGGAGGTTAGTACGTGTATGTATGTTTGAGTTGAGTTGGGGATTTTATGAGCTGTTTTGTGGTGGGAGGACATAAGGAGGGGGTGAGATATGTAAGTAAGTGGAGATGGGCCATTGTTTTGTTGAGTAGAGGGTTTGTCATGTGATGGTGCGGTTTGAGCATGTGGTGTGTTTATATAGGAATTTTTGGTGTATGTGTTGTGTAGTGGTTGTGGTTTTGTGTGTCTTAGTAGAATGAGGTCAGAATGTTTGCTAGGAGTGGTTGTGTGTAGATGTCTTTGAAGTTGGCCAAGTGTGTGATTTTGTTTGTATTTTGATGTTTGGTATGTGTTTGGTGTGGAGGCTTCTCCAAAGAGTGATGTTATTCCAATGCCATTGACATTGATAAGTAGGATGCACGTGTTGGGATAGTGATGTAGACTACAATCCATTGTCATAAGAGTTTGAATAAACCATGGAAGGTGTAGTAATCATTTCAAAAGACTATCCAAAAGACTATCCAAAAGTGGGGTGCCGGCTCTCTTCGACTTCTGGAGCCCTCTCACCATCCGGTTTATCATCTCGCTCATAAGCGAGGCCCAATCTACACTGAACTTTTCCCTCATCGACCCTAGAATGGTGGTGGCCCATTTAGATACCACCCGTTTAGGTTTTTCCGGGTGGAAGATGGGGTTCAGGAACCTTACCACAATCTGCTCGTCTTGATGCTGGAGATCATCGGTGTTGTAGCCTTCCTTGGGGTCGGCTTGCTTCGTGAACTCGTCTCCCAATATATCGTCCTTTCGCTCCGCCGTCTTCACGGTTCCGCTACCGAAGGAGTAGGTACGTTGCCATTCCGGTACACCCCAAGTTTCGGGGTGAGCTCGGATGGTGCCGTCGTATTGGTTGTCCGGTGCCCCGAGAAGCTCCACCACCAGTTTCACTTCCTTCGCGCCCCATGCAACGTCGAGCAGCCCGCGGCAGCCCATGTTGGTGAGGTAATGTTCGAGGACGGCCAGCTCCTCCGGGTCTGTCGGTATGATCGGAACCACCCGCTGTACAGACGACTTGGTCGTCGTACCTCGAGTTGCCCGAGCAGTTCCTCCTTCCGCCATATCTACCGTAATCCCTCACAATCTCTCCGGTACCACCTACATGCACTGACCTCACCAAACACCCTCACTACCGGAAACACTTCCCGTCTAACGAAATCAAGAAGGTAAGAAGTAAGGGGGAAAGAAAGAGTGCAAACAAAGAAGTGTGGGAAGCCAAAATTAGCTTCTTGCTCTTATACTTTCGTCGGTGTAGGATGGCCGTTACTGTCATGATGGCGTTTCCGGATCCGGACCGTTTCCGGTTTCGGGTGTCTTCCGGCTCTCGTTTCTTCCGGTTCCGGAGATTTCCGGAAGGTTCCTTCTGGTTTCAGATATTTCCGGAAGGTTCCTGTTGTGAAGACTACTACCTGACCCGGGCCTTTCAGATTTATAGCATTCCATAAGAGCTTTTAAGAATTTTGTCTACCCCTTATTTGTCTTATTTGCTATTTCCCTTTGCTATGGTTTAAACCTACCTTTCTAACATTCTAATACTAAATTTTATTTTTTTTTGCCGGATTTTTAGGTTAACTTCCGGAACCTTGTGGGAACGGATTCCCACAACACCCTCAAGAAATAAATAGTGAATCACTAGGGTAGTCGTCTCATACTCCACAAAGGGAGAATCAACGAGAGCAAGTAGTATAAGAGAATGCGGAGCCTTTACTAATAATAAACAATCACTCATTAACAAAGGTAATCACTAAACACTCTCTAACTCACTCACAAAGTTTGACTTGACAATGACGTCAAGTCAAGAACGTGTGCGGCGCTATATGCACACATAGAATCATATATGGATGAAAATCATCCACATATGAATGTTGTGCGCCGCCGTACGTCATTAACCCCGAAGATTAGTAATAAACTACTCTATGCTAACACCAAGACACGGAGAGGCCCTCGATGCCACATCCCCTGATAGTTGCCATGTAAAGAAAGATCAATAACCACAACAGATTGAGAGACCTTACCAACACCAAATAAATGAAAAACATATATTAAAACAAGTATACGTAGTAAACCCTCTAGTGTCCCCCCAACTGATAAAGAGACCCTTTATCCAGCTAGGACCAGTCAACACTATCAAGACTAAACGCCACGGTGATGTCGCTGCAACAATCATACGCATTTGTTGAAGATGTCGCCTGACGCCAAATCAATAACCACATGAAGAAGTAACAAAGAGAAGGTAGGCCGGGTGCAATGTGAATCCCATCTTTAATCGCCATAGGCAACTTTGTTGCTAATCCCTTGGACAATGCTCATGTTGCCTATCCCCAAATCGAAACCAAATACTCCAACTAGATGGCAACGCACCACACAGTCACAAATCCACGAGGAATTCAAGCCGAGGAATTGGATGAAACGTGGCTTGAAGACCTCCAACAACGAGAGCAAGTCCAACCCTTGTGGCGATCCATCATATCATCAAATTCCAATCACAGTGGCCACCGTAAAGTAAGCCATTCTTCCGTAGGCCCCGCTTCACGATCTGAACCACATGCTCTGCCAAACCGTTGTCGTGAAGGAAATCACTAGATGTTATAAAAGGATTAAAAAAGAGGGGAAAGAGAATGGTTAGGGCCGAAGGTGAAGACATGACTAGCGGATTCATCCTCAATTACGCAGTCATACTTCACCAAACAGCATCTTTATCTTAGAGGATCTTTTACTGCCTCTTGTCACTAGCTCAGGGCTTAGGAGCGTCCACCAGCTGGTTTTCCTGCTGATTCCAGCAGTCCCCTGACCACGCGTGCGCCAGCCGCTCTGACAAGCCAAGGAATCGAACCCGGACCGGCGAGGTACAACGAAATGCTCAGCCAGCCGAACTGAGCCGCAGTCGATGTCAGTACGTGGGCTCTAATGGTATTTAAGCCATTTTCTAACGCTTCTAAGATCAAAAAACCTAAACAGAGTGTTATGGTAGTTTAGTTTGTAGTAAAAGTAAGAAATGCTAGTGTTTAGAGTCAAGTTAGAGGGAAGAAAATAGGGGCAGCTACTTGTGGACATTGTAGATAAGAGATAAGAGGGAATCTAGGCTTATGTGGGAAGTTATGGCAAGAATTGGAGGTAAATTGACTTTGGTGACCAAACTTTGGTCAAAGAAGGAGGCTTGAAGGCGTGGGCTGATGTTTATTCTTGACTTTCTTGCCCTTCTCCCCCGCTCGAGCTCTTCTTCCCAAGACTACAAATAGCCTCAGGTTTCTGCTTGTTTCATCGCGAGTTTTTAGAATTTGATTGTCAGTTTTTAGAGTGTTGTTCCTCTTGTTGTTAGCTTTCCAGTGATGTATCACACGCTCCAATCGGAGTTGTAGTGAAGCCGTGGTGCGGATTTGAATAAAGAGGGGTTTAGAAATTGAGGCAGTAATGTAAAAATACTTTGAAGGAGTGGTGTTCCGCGATCATTGTGAGTTTGATAGTGAGATTTTGAGGGTAGTATTACAATTGTCTTAGGAAGCTTGTGTTAAAATCTTAGATCCATTAGGACTATAATCTAAAAGTTATGAGGTAATTTGTAACCGGGGTTTTGAGAGGGATTCAAGGGCAGAACTTGGTATAAGGAAAATACGCTTTGGGAGATTATTAATAGAGTCTTTAGGATTGATTTTTTGTGGAAGTGTTCTTTGTTATATGAGTGATTTATGTACAAATTTTGAGATATTTGTCTGTAATAGAATAGGAGTGATGAAGAGTTGAAGTAGGGGGGTCCTGATATTAGAGGCAGAGGAGTTTGAGGCCATGGATCTTGTTGAAAATTGATCCAGTGATAGTGAAAATTGGTACTTAGCTTCTTAATAGGATTATAAAGGTTGTGTCAAAATCCTAGAGTCATTGGATTTGTAGATAGAAAGTTATGTGAAAATTAGTGGTGGAATTTTTAAGGGCAGCGTTTGAAGATGGGAACTCCTAGATTAAGAATGTTATGGAGATAGACTAGAAGCAAAAGAAAGGCATAGTAGCCATTTTTTATGTTTGTTGAAGCCATACATACAAGATAAGTCTTGCACTTAACTACCTAAATGCAAAAAAGACCCTGTGTTTCCTAAAGCAAAGTTTCTCAACACGACATTTGGTGCTTCCACTGAGAGTGCTTTAGGGCATTTAGTTTGGTTAAGGCAAAATGACTGACCCTGGAGGGCCTGAAGCTGGTGGTGCCCAAGATATAGGTGGTGGAGCAAGAGATGGAGGTGGTGGCCCAAATTTTGCTGAAGATCTTCTCCGAGCCATGCAGATGTTTATGGGCCAACAAGCAGTTAATGTAACTGGACAAGGGGCCACAAAGGCGTTGAGGGATGTTATTAACAAGAGTGGGAGGTTTGATGGCAAGAATATCACGGGTTTTTTGAGGGCTTATACGTGTGAAATGGAGATTTATCGAGTGCCAGATGCAAGGATGATCGAATCCTTTGATCTTGCAGTTGTACCTGAAATCCGTGAGAGAGTGAGAGAACTTCATGGTGCCATGTATGTGAATACATGGGCAAGGTTTGCTGAGAGACTGAAGGAAGAATATTTCGATGAGGATTCTCAGAGGATGTCAAAGAGGGCATTCTTGGAATGGGTTGAACTACAACCGGGTAAGAGTATGGGGCCCAATGAGCTCTTGAGAGAATTTGAGAAGAAGTACGGGCAACTTCCGGTATCAGAGAAGCGGCTGCTTGACACAAGGAAGTCGGAGTTGTTTCTTCAGGCTGCAGATGATGTATTGGAAGACAGACTTCTTTTAATACTTCAAGATGCAACAACTGAAGGAGGTTTTGATCCTGAGTGGAGAAGGTTAGAAGAGTCGGAACTTATGAAAGGCATCAGAGAGTTGAAGGTGGAGATGACTACGCTTAAGAAGGACAGAAAGACAAGCTCATCAACACTTGTTGGAGGACAGAAGGAGTTCGTGGTCAGGTGTATTTGGTGTGATGATCCGGGCCATAAGCGTGGAGATTGTGCTTCGTATGCAGATGCTATGAAGAGTGGGATTATTACCTTTAAAGAAGGGAGAATTAGAGATGCATCATCCGAAGAAGCCTTAAACACTAACTTTGGAAGAAGCGGCATGAAGAAGCTAATGGATGAGAAGATGGGGAGGGGCAACTCTTCGAAAGGCAAAGATGCAGAAGCTTATAACATTGGGGTTGAGCAGAGCAAAGCTTCATCTCGTATACCCAGAGAATTGATGGTCAGAGGTGCACAAGCCATTAGACAACTTACTGGATGGGATGATTCAGTAGATTCAATTACCATTAGAGCATATTTGGCTAATGAAGAAGGGATGGATTTGCCTAGTGATGCTTTGGTAGAAGCAAAACGTGGTAGAGATGAGGAGGAAGAGACCGCAGAGCCTGTGAGCAAGAGAAAGCCAACAAGCGGCAGGGATGGTGTTTCAGGACAAGGGCCAGCAAATCACACCCATCAGAAACAAGATGCAGGACCTTCTACCGTACACCCGGGAAGTGCACCACTTCCAAAGGATAAGTGGGAGGAAAGGATGAGCAACAAGAAGGGAAAGGAGAGAGAAGATTCTGCAAAGACAAGAGGTAAAACGCCAGCCTACAAACTTCAATCTGATATTGAGTCTTCTATTGATATGAAGGGCATTCTTGAAGAGAGAATTCTTGATGCCAAGATTGAGTTCACATTGAGAGAAGCTCTTGGCATTGCCAAGAAAGACTTTCACGAGCTTATTATTGATGTTATCAAGAGAAAGAGACAAATGACAGCAGAGACAGTGATGGCAAGGGCTATAGACACTCATATGACTGTTGATGAGGAAGAAGAGATTGGACAGGTATTTTCCATCATGTGTGATTCTACAAGCACAATGGAGGAGGATTTTCAAGATGTTACTAATCTTTTGGATGGAGAAATGGAAGATGAGGTTTTACAGATGTTTTCCCTTGGGTTTATTGCAAGAAAACAAGAAGAAGCAGATGTACACGTTTCTTCTGAAGAGATTGCAATGACATGTTGCATGGGTGGAGAGTTTCTGGGAGAGCATGAGGGTGACGCAATGAGAACGTACATTCAACCATTCTGGGCTAGAGCTACTACAGAAACGCTTGTGAAGCTTGGAGACCTGGATGCGCCTATTTTAGCTCTTGTTGATCATGGATCTGAGATTAATATTATCTCGAGGAAGGTCTATGAAAAGGGTAAGTGGCCCATCGACATCAACCATGGGTGGGTTCTCCGAGCGGCAAACAATGAAAGAGGAGGTCTTTATGGTGCATGTCCAGCTGTTAAGACCAAGATTGGGGATGTTGAGGTTGAACAGAATTTCTTTGTGCAGAACAATGGCACATATCCGGTTATTTTGGGGCAACCGTATATCACTGCTACACGGATGGGGACGAAGGTATTGGATGATGGCTCACACTATGCTAGAATACGGAGTTGTGATGGAAAGAAAGCAGTGCAGTTTCTCACTGTTAAGCCAAATCACGAGAGGCATAGATCTCAACTCAGAGAAGCACCCATGGTTGATGACTCTGAAGACTTTCAGGGTTTCTAGATTGCACACGTGGAACATGGGGGTCCACGGGTGCAAGGGATTTATCTACTATCTCATTCCCCAATGTAAATAGTAGCCGTCGTATCGTTTTGAACGCTACTGGAGAAAGCCTTATAACTTTTGTAAGGATTCATGATTTAGATCCTACATAGAGAAAGACAGTTAAGAAAATTGAAAGAAAATTAAAAAGAGTGGGTGTGGTGTTGAGTGAGGAAGATATTACTGGAGTGATAGAAGAAGAAGGATTTGCAGAAGATATAGTAAGAGTTTTAGAAGGCATACTAGACAAAAAATCAACACCTGGTGATGTTATGGTTGAGGTTCATTCAAGGGAAATCTATAATGAACTACTAGAATTGACAACAACCGAGGGTTTGGTTGGAAGCTATGGTGCACACTTTGAGGCCAATGTTAACACCAAGTACAAAACAGTGGCAAAGAAAGTGAGGCCCGTCGCAACACAGTTACCACCTGATACTGAGGATCATATCAGACAAGCTGGGAAGGAGCCTGGGCTAAGACAATCAAGACAAATTGGGCACAAGTTTACTGATGAGTCAATTGGCAAACTAGAGATTGGAGGGGGTGATTTCTTGAATGAACTAGAGAAGAAAAAGTTCCGAGACATGCTCTCCAAACATGGTAAGGCCTTTGCTTCATCACCAGATGAAATTGGATGTGTGCAACCTACTATAGTTGCACCAATGGTTATTTTCACTGTACCGCATGTGCCATGGGATTTGAAGCCTATACCAGTGCCAAAGGCATTATTACCCAAGCTTGTGAGTTTATTAAAGGAGAAGGTGCGTATGGGTATACTTGAACCTTCTATGGCTCCGTATTCCAATCGTTGGTTCACAGTGCCAAAGAAATCGGGAGCCTTAAGGTTTATCCAAGACATGCAGCCAGCAAATAAGGTCACTATCAGGAACAAAGGATCTGGGCCGGTTGTAGATGAAGTTGCGGAGGCATTTGCAGGACATGGCATCTATTCTATTGGAGACCTATACTCAGGTTACGATCAGTTTCAACTTGCAAATGAAAGCAGAGATTTGACAACCATGAAGACTGCATTGGGACTTGTTAGAATGTGCACACTACCTCAAGGTGCCACCAATTCGGTGGCTCACATGCAGAACGCCATGAACCGTATTCTAAAGGATTTTGTCCCTGAGAAGACAATACCTTTTGTTGATGATATACCAATCAAAGGTTGTAAGGAAGAAACAAAGGACGTGACAGTGGGCAAGGATGGTTGCAGAGCATTTGTAAATGATCATATTACAGATGTGGAGAAGATTTTGGAAAGACTTGAAGAAATGGATTTGACATTGTCCATTGATAAGTCTAAGTTTGGTGTGGAAGAAATCGTGGTAGTTGGACATTTGTGCGGGAGATATGGGCGGAAACCTAACCCTGAGAAAGTAGATGCTATTGGAAGAATGAAAGCATGTACTAGCATTACTGAAGTAAGGAGGTTTCTAGAGGCGTGTGTCTTTTATCAGATTTGGGTTTCACATTTCGCTCATGTCGCTGATCCATTGTACAAACTTTTAAGAAAAGGAGTGAAGTTCAAATGGGGAAGTGATCAAGAGTCGGCAATGGAGGGACTAAAGGATATTTTGAAGTCTTCACCAATTCTAAGGCAAGTTGAGTACGATAGCGGCAGACCAGTGATTGTGACTGTTGATAGTAGTCCAATTGCTATAGGTTGGGCTATTGGCCAAGATGATGCAGAAGGGAGAAGATTTGCTATAAGATTTGGGGCAAGGATTCTTACAGAACGACAAAGAGCATATCCACAAGTGAAGAGGGAGCTTTTAGGAGCATTGACAGCGCTGAAAGCAGAGAGAAACTACTTGATTGGTGCCAATGTTATCTTGGAGACTGACTGTTTGCCATTACTTGGCATGATTGCAAATTGTTCTACACCAGACATTGCAATGCTACGTTGGATAGCCTACATTAGATCACTAAATCCTGTGTTTGTACATATTACTGGCAAGAAAAACTCAGTGGCAGATATGCTATCTAGAGCCAGATATATGGGTGAAGAAGATATGCAGGCACAAGAGATTGGTGAAGATGATGAAGATAAAGACTATGGCTATGTTTTGACAATAGATGGAGCGAACACTAGTGATGGTGATCAATCATTCAAAGAAGAGCTTTATCAAGATAGGTTGAGGGATATTGGCATATATTTGAGTACCTTGAAGAGGAAAGAAGGCTGGTTAGACAAGACCTTTAAGGATATCAGACACCAGTCTTATAACTACCTCTTAAGAGATGGATTCTTGTGGAAAAGGCCAAAGAGGAAGGATGGAATGCCATTGAGAGTGGTTGGCGATGCGGAGACTAAGAGTCAAGTTCTCAAAGAATTTCATGACACACTTTGGGCAGGGCACAGGGGAGTTTGGGCTACATACTATAAGATCAAAGAACGATATTGGTGGAAGGGCTTGTACAAAGACGTGGAAGAATTTGTAGGTTCTTGTACAAATTGTCAACTGCAATCCAAAATGAGATACAGAGATGAGTTGCACCCTACTTATCCACTTGCAATGCATTTTCAGTGGGTGATTGATTTGGTTGCAATGCCATTAGGTCTATGGGGCATGAAATATCTTGTTTTGGCTAGAGAAGAACTCTCAAATTTTGTTGAAGGAAGGGCTTTGAGGACCAAATCCACCGAAGGGATTTGTAGATTCATATTGGAGGACATCTTCAGTAGATATGGAAGTATTGGTAGGATGAGAGCGGATCGTGGTGAGTTAAATGCTATTGAAGCCACAGAGTTTTTCAAGAGATATGGGGTAAAGTTAAGGCTCACCACAGCTTACAATCCTGAAGCAAATGGGAAGAGTGAGAGAGGACATCCTCCTATCATTAATGCTTTGGTCAAAGCATGTAAAAGACAACCAAAACAGTGGCCTAGGCTACTTCCATCTGCGTTGTGGGCAGATAGAACCACTCACAGCACGGTCACTGGCTACATGCCAATTGAATTAATGCTTGGCCAGAAGCCTATCATGCCAACAGAAACTTCTATACCTACATGGACGTTTTTAAATTGGAAGGATGGAATATCAAGAGAAGAGCTACTGGAGCTCCGGATAGAGCAGCTCGAACGATTGCCTGAAGACAAAGGGGTGGCATTGGAGAGGTTAAAGGCAGCAAGGTTCAAAAACAAAGAAAGATTTGATAAGACTCACAGATTAAGGATCAAACCAATTCAAGCTGGAGATTGGGTGTTAGTGTTTGATAGTAGTTTGGAGCATCAACACAGCACTGTCAGAAAATTTGCACGAAGATGGTTTGGACCTTATCTGGTGGTGGAAGTCCATGAAAATGGCACGTATACACTTCGTGAATTAAACGGCACGCAATTAAGAATACCGGTGGCTGGAAAAAGAGTCAAAACATTTAGAAGACGTCACGGTGGCCTTAACTTTGAAGACATTACCATTGATGAAGATTACGAAGAGGATGCAAATCAAAACATCCATGTTGATGAAAATGAAGATGGACACGTTGAAGAGCCAAACTAGTTTGGCACATCACGGAGGATGTGCAGGTTTGGAGGGGGTGTATGTCGTGAAGGAAATCACTAGATGTTATAAAAGGATTAAAAAAGAGGGGAAAGAGAATGGTTAGGGCCGAAGGTGAAGACATGACTAGCGGATTCATCCTCAATTACGCAGTCATACTTCACCAAACAGCATCTTTATCTTAGAGGATCTTTTACTGCCTCTTGTCACTAGCTCAGGGCTTAGGAGCGTCCACCAGCTGGTTTTCCTGCTGATTCCAGCAGTCCCCTGACCACGCGTGCGCCAGCCGCTCTGACAAGCCAAGGAATCGAACCCGGACCGGCGAGGTACAACGAAATGCTCAGCCAGCCGAACTGAGCCGCAGTCGATGTCAGTACGTGGGCTCTAATGGTATTTAAGCCATTTTCTAACGCTTCTAAGATCAAAAAACCTAAACAGAGTGTTATGGTAGTTTAGTTTGTAGTAAAAGTAAGAAATGCTAGTGTTTAGAGTCAAGTTAGAGGGAAGAAAATAGGGGCAGCTACTTGTGGACATTGTAGATAAGAGATAAGAGGGAATCTAGGCTTATGTGGGAAGTTATGGCAAGAATTGGAGGTAAATTGACTTTGGTGACCAAACTTTGGTCAAAGAAGGAGGCTTGAAGGCGTGGGCTGATGTTTATTCTTGACTTTCTTGCCCTTCTCCCCCGCTCGAGCTCTTCTTCCCAAGACTACAAATAGCCTCAGGTTTCTGCTTGTTTCATCGCGAGTTTTTAGAATTTGATTGTCAGTTTTTAGAGTGTTGTTCCTCTTGTTGTTAGCTTTCCAGTGATGTATCACACGCTCCAATCGGAGTTGTAGTGAAGCCGTGGTGCCGATTTGAATAAAGAGGGGTTTAGAAATTGAGGCAGTAATGTAAAAATACTTTGAAGGAGTGGTGTTCCGCGATCATTGTGAGTTTGATAGTGAGATTTTGAGGGTAGTATTACAATTGTCTTAGGAAGCTTGTGTTAAAATCTTAGATCCATTAGGACTATAATCTAAAAGTTATGAGGTAATTTGTAACCGGGGTTTTGAGAGGGATTCAAGGGCAGAACTTGGTATAAGGAAAATACGCTTTGGGAGATTATTAATAGAGTCTTTAGGATTGATTTTTTGTGGAAGTGTTCTTTGTTATATGAGTGATTTATGTACAAATTTTGAGATATTTGTCTGTAATAGAATAGGAGTGATGAAGAGTTGAAGTAGGGGGGTCCTGATATTAGAGGCAGAGGAGTTTGAGGCCATGGATCTTGTTGAAAATTGATCCAGTGATAGTGAAAATTGGTACTTAGCTTCTTAATAGGATTATAAAGGTTGTGTCAAAATCCTAGAGTCATTGGATTTGTAGATAGAAAGTTATGTGAAAATTAGTGGTGGAATTTTTAAGGGCAGCGTTTGAAGATGGGAACTCCTAGATTAAGAATGTTATGGAGATAGACTAGAAGCAAAAGAAAGGCATAGTAGCCATTTTTTATGTTTGTTGAAGCCATACATACAAGATAAGTCTTGCACTTAACTACCTAAATGCAAAAAAGACCCTGTGTTTCCTAAAGCAAAGTTTCTCAACACGACACCGTCCGCTTCCAAGTGATCCCAAGAAGTTGTACGATGGTCAATCAAAGCCTTGGTACACAGAGCTTCGAAAGCCCCAAGGAATTGACGCCCTTAACCTGTCAAAACCTCAGCTAGGGCTCCAAAACAAGGAAAGACCCGGTCAAAGAATGCCATGGCTGCCAACTCCAAAGAGTTTTGCGGAAGAGCCATGAGCTCAATCTATTTGCTCAAATGCTCCACCATTACCAAGACATACTTCGCTCCGCATGGAGTCACGACAAGTGGACTAGCAAAGTCCAAAGACCACCGGTAGCTCAATCCCATAATGGACACACGCTGCAGCTTTGGTGACAAGGTGTTGAAGCTGGATCTAACCAAATCACATAATTCACACCGGGAAACATATATGGCGACTTGTTGATACATGCCGATCCACTAGTATTGGCTACGCAACATCAAATGAGTCCATTGCACACCAAAATGTCCTAGGTCTTTGTGTACTTGTCGTACCAACCAAGGCCTCTGATTCAGCCTCAAAACTATGCATCTAGTCCAATCCGGCCACACCCAAAATAGAAGGTAGCTCTCTCAACGGAACCTTGTTATTTGGTGTCCTACTCAATAATGCTCCATAGTAGAAAGAGCTGGGAAAAGTGTTCCATGTTGTATCTTGTGCAAGACTAGACCGTCTTCCCACACATCGCTAACAACTTGGGCCCTATCCAGTTCCTCATCCGTTGCCAAATCAGACAACGACGATGCGGAGCCACATATCAACGTGAGATAAGCCATTGCATGCCACCCCGCGACTGACTCCCTATCACAATCTTCATGCCACCTAGCACCAATCAAATCCTACTCCAAAGGACTTGGGTTGCGAGATAGACCATCTGCATCCAAGTTTGTAATGTCGGCCCGATGTACAACCTCAAAGTTATACTTTTGAAGCAACAAAGCCCACCTGGAGAGTTTGCCTATAAGCTTGTCAGATTCCATGAGCCACTTCAAAGGCTAATAGTTGATCACCAACGTAAAATGTTGCGCATATAAAGAGGGCCTAAAATGGGCTATGGCCCAAATGTGGGAGTCTGAAACTCCCATTTGATTGCCCCTACCAAAAAAATTAGTTAATTTGTGAATTTTAGTCTTAGATAACCGGAAAAATAGTGAGTATTACGTAGATGTAGGTTGTATGGTAATTAGTGAAAGTCACTGAATCTTTAACTAGTTAATTAGCGTTAAAATGATGATAAAACCAGGCCTTAAAACTATCAAAGTTGTGCCCGGAAAGACCTAGAAAGAATGCCCGAGAAGGATCTCCAGGACAAACGTCCAAATCACCACTTAAGACTAACCTAACTAGTCAAAGTCTCGACCAACTAGATAGTATACTTAGTAGTGTTAGTTTTAGTAATTGTTGTTTAGGTTTTTATGTTGTTGTTGTAGAGGTTTAAGCTCCCATTTGGGAAAATGGGCACTTAATTTTATATGAGGTAAAAGACCAAAAATTTTAAAAATTAAAAATTGCATATCGGGGTATCAACCCAGATATGATCCAATCCGGGTATCAACTCGGGTATGGTTGGTACCCGGGCAGCAATAGCCGACCCCCCTCCTAGCAGCCGGCCACAACCTCTCAGTCTTCCCGAATTTGACCCCCCCTTCCAAAACTACTTCCTTCTCCTCCAGCAACTCTCCTCTCTCCCTCCCTCTCTAAATATTTATCCCCCACTCAAATATTTCCCTCTATCTACCTCTCTAGTTCTCTCTCTCTCCTAGTTTCTCCCTCTCTCTTCTTGGGAGTTTGGGTTTTGAAGAAGAAGTAGTGGATGAAGAAGTTGAAGAAAGAGGCTTTTGAAAGAGATTCCAAGGTGTTGGAGGAGGCTTTTCAAGGAGGTCTTGAAGGTGGTGAAGGAGGTGCGCGGAATCTAGAGCTTTGGAGGAGTTGATGGCACCTGGGGTTTGAAGCGTCAAATCTAGGGTTTGGTGGTGGCGGAGGTTTTTGACAAGTTGGTGGAGATTTCTAGGCGTGGAGGTGGTACAAGGAGGTTTGTGGCTAGGGCGAGAAGATTCAAGAGACAAAGACCACGAGTTGAAGAAAGTTGCGAGTACACCAAGGAGGTGGCTATAAGTTGGGAAAAAAGTGATTCTTGCCCCATATTAGGTTTCTCTTGTTTGTGCAAACTTCCTTGTCATTAAGTCTTTTTCTTTCTTTTTCTACCGAGGTGACCTCTGGTAACATCCTCTCCGGTCTAGAGAGAAGTCTACCGGTAGACTCTATCTAGACCTTGTATGTCTTAGATTTTGGTTTCTTGCACTTGCAAGTCTATCCTAGTATCCCACCGTTGGTTTACTATTGTCCCGACCTTGTGGCAAAAGTATTCATTATGTTTTCTCCACTCCTCCCTCATATCTAGGTCTTGCCTAATTTTTCTATTCATTTTCCGGTCTTCCCGGTCAACTAGGAAACCCTCTTCCAACTTCTTGTTTCTTAAGTCAGCTCTTTAAAGTAGTCAATTGTGATGTTGTTTTATTTGTCCTATTACTAGATACGTGCAATATCTACATCCACATTAATTTAGTAAAGTTTTCTAGAGAAAGTACACAGGTTGTTCGATATACTTATGTTTTCCGGGCCGAACCAGAGATTCTGATAAGTTGATAGTGAGATTGGTGTAAATACAAGGCACATCCCGGAGTAAATCCATCCCTGACAACACAACTCCACCGGTAACATATACGCTTTCCAAGATTGACCCGAACAAGTGGAAAGGGATTGTAAAGGGAGAATACTTTGAGGAAGGTGGTTGAGTTTGTATACTCAATCTTCTGGTCAATCCTTCCATAGATCCACCGGGAGATGATTCCACTCTTCTGGATGGGTCTTCCGGTTGAGCCTTTGTTATGTGATATGTGTTATAGTTAATTTATTCCACCGATTGATGGGATGTTGTTTAAAGTTGCTATATTTAGATACTATGGTGAGAGTAGTGATGTCGATGGGGCTACATTGCACACCCAGTCACTACCACTTCAATGGTTTCTCCAACTACTTACTTTTAATACGAAATAATTCACCGGTCCCAGACCGGGAGTCTTCCGGTTTATCGGTCTACCGGCAATCTGCCGGTGATTAGGCTACTCTTGATTTTAGGATCTAGATGTCATTTAGTCCTTTTGTGGATCTAGTTCCGGAGGGTAGCTATTGACTTTTGTGCACTCTCTAGATGCCATTTCCACCTTTTGAGGATCTAGTTTTGGAGGGTACCTAGTAGCCTTTGTGTACTTAAGGAGCCTTAGGCTGTTGTCTTAAGCACTCTTCCCTTTGTTCTTTTGCTCCAGTCTTGCCTTCATTGCTTGTGTCTAGAGTCTTTTATTAAGCTTGTGTGAGTAGAGGTGGAGCGGATTGAGTCCTCCTAGTCAGTCTTTGCTAGGATGTGCAAGGTTGTGGCTTGTTGTGTGTTATGTGATTAAGTGTGAGTAGACACTTTCCGAGGGTGTAGGATATCCAAGTTAGATAGGTGGAGTGAGATCCGGGATCTATGCTCCAGACCCTTCACCGGTGGGACCGGGAATAATTATTTTAGCGGATGGGATCCAGGAAGCCCACGGCTATTTATGATAGCCGCCCTTAAGTAGGAAGTGTTTGGATTGGTGGGGAGGAGGGGTGATATCCCCCACTTGGTACACCGGGAGAGATCCCGGCTAAGCTTGTGTCCGGAGAATTCCGGGGTTGTTACCCTTGTAGTGGACAAGTTCCGACGATCCCCGTGGAAGGTTGTTTTGCTCATATGATTTGCTTAGTACTAACTTGTTGTGAGTCTTGTATCTTTTTGCCTTGATTCATTGGATGTGGTTGTAGTTGGAACCCGGGCTTGTGTGATTGATTTACCGGAACAAGTTTCCGGTAGATTGTGAAGACCGGTAAACTGGCTGCAACCTTTTTAACTCTTTCAAGGCGTAGGATTAGATTGTGGATATTGTAGCCTTTGGATTGCAAGAACGGAGGACAGTGGCTTTCCGGGCACTGTAAAAACTTACCAAGAAAATATTCTAACGTTCAACAGAATTTAAACTAAACACTTGTGATTACTTATTACCGGTTAGTAAGGTACCGGGGGAGCCATCCTCCGGGATGTGCTGAGGTATTAAGTGTGAAGTGTTGTTAAGATTTAAAGAGTTTGATGCACGATAAAAATCCCTGGAAACGATCTCGTTAAGTGGGCTGACTTAAGGTTAATTTTGGTTAACTTTGAGAATTACAAACTACTAGACTACGACACCAAACCGCGGTCAAAGCCTCACCCTCATAGGACAATAGTTGGATTCCACATTATTGTTGCTCCTAGAAGCAAACGCTACAACGTACTCCGGCCGTCATTATCCATCTGAGTCAACACAACCTCCAATTCCATAGCAATTCAGTCAGTGTGCAAGTGAAAGGATCGTGTAGCATTTGGACGTAGCAACACAGGCGCTGTACCGAGCTTCAGCTTCAAAGTAACAGACGCGTGCTGCTGCTTCCGTCTCCAAATCCATGGTTGATCATTTTCGGTGAGAATAGTGAACGACTTAGCAATCAAACTAAGTTCTTGACAAACCGACGATAGTAATTTGACAAGCCATGAAAAGCTCAAAGCCGTGACACATGGGTTGGGGCAGGAATCTTCTGCAATGCATCCACCTTGGCCTGTTGCACACCAAGACCCCCAAGAACAATTGTATGTCTCAAATATGGCAACCGGTCGTGGAAGAACTTCCACTTGCCATGGTGCAAGCGCAATTCCCTATGTCGTAGCCGCTCAAACACCGTCTAAAGATGCCTCACATGCACTTGTGGGTTGCTACTAGGAATGATCACATCATCAATGTAGCATCGGACAAACGATAAATTGGTCGGCACCCGGTCCATCACCCTCTAAAACTCAACGGTTGCGTTCTTCACCCCAAATGGAGGAAACTTCCAATGATAGAGTTGATCTCTCCCATCCTGATCAACTTCCTTGAATGTAGTCTTCATCTGATCGTCCACCATCAATGGTAACTAGAGATAACCAACCCGCAAATCTAGAGTATTAAATACTCTAGCGTGGCCCACTGCATCAAATAACTCCTCCCGGGTGGACATAGGAGATTGGTCCGACTTGGTCTTGCAATTGATCGGCCTATAATCTCGGCACATCCGCTTGTCTGTCTAGTTGCCAATGATATGTTTCTTTGATGGCATACCTATGGTAGAAGCATAGTCAAGGTTGAAGAGCTCAATCAACTGAGTTGGCGGCCAACAACTCCTGACAACGAGTCCGAACCCCAACTTTGTCTAAACGACTGAACTTGTACGGTCACCGAAAGATTGGGTGGTCGCCCTCCAACTTAATGTGTATGGGCTTGCCTCCCCTCCAATTTATGGAGACTAAAGGCAAAGCAACTACCATAGAAACGTATGAACGCTCGTATCCTCGGTGCCTTTGCACCGGTAAGATGTAGCCCTAAATCATAAGTGGCCTTTGCATCAATAAAGTGAGGCCTATCTAGAATAATTCGGATCCAATTCAATGTAGCTCATCATAATACTTGTATTCATGAGTTACTGTTCTTTGTTGTTTTGTCCTTTGTTTTTGTTTTAATTTATCTGTTTCTTTAATGTCGAGTTGGTTAATATTATTTTTGTTTTCATTGCATTCTACGCTTGTAGGACTAAATTGTTGTTGACCCAGTTAGAATGCTTACTTCCAACAATAAAGGTCTATCCCCCTTGTGCCAATGGTGGCATCTTCGGCACTCTGGTATGCAGCTCGTCATCGACTGATGGTGTAGGTCTGGTTGTTTGCGAGTTAGAAAATGTCACCAGTAGGCTCTTTGTAAAAAATTGCCTTGCCTTTAGCTCACGGCTTGCCCTTTGATCACCTTTTGCTCGCCGCGCCCTAAGCCCATAGTACGCACGTTGTAACTTTGCGCACAAAGGTGGATCGCTACCAGGGTGTGGGCCGATGTAATTGTCTTTTGTCTAAAATCTCACACTTGGTTGCGGCCAGAGACGGTCAGGTGGTGCGCTTTTAAGGCGGCAACATTCAGGAATGCCACAACATATCTAATTGCTACTACATAAGATCAGATGGCTTGCTATGTTGTGTAAGAATGGCCTTTTTTTTGGAGCTTTACGCCTATGCTTAAGTGCAAGAGTCGTAGAAATCCTAACTCAAAATTTTGAAAACCCTAGTTGAAAAACGCTCAAAATTTTAGTTGCCTATGAGGCTAGATTCACTTTGATCGAACTTGTACATGGTCACCAATGTTAAGAGGAGATTTATCCTTCACTCAATCAAAACATAATGAAATTCAAGATAAAACCCCGATCTACTCAAATACACTTCAAGAAACCTCAAATCACTTTGGATTTTATTTGTTAATTTATAGTTAATATAATGCAAAATCCAAAAGCCTCAAGATCCTCTTCTAACCCTCCAAGATCTCATTCTAGTCTTCTAACACATGCTTCTCCTCCAATATACACATGAAAGAGAAAGAGTGTGTGCTCCCTGAAGCTCTCCTTACAAGTCTTTTCAAAATCCTAGATTCATCCATTCATTATGTAAATGAAAACTAACCAGGGTAAATATTCATCCACCTGGTCAAGTTCATCCACTAGTGATCAACCAGTGGTCAAAAACAAAAAATTACTACCTAGTTCCATAAATCCTATTTTTCTGCTTAACACCTTTCTAAAATCATTGATGAACGTCAACCGTTCATTGAGAAAATCTGACCAAATTGTGCCTCTAGAGTATGTAGGTAAACTGAAGATATCCCAAAGTTGTTGTTGACATCTTGGACTTGGCGCTAATATAACACGTGGATAGTTTTTAATGGCCTCATTTCAATCCTGGTAGTATATGGCATTCTAGACAATGTACATATTGTACTTGATAATATGTGTTGTATATAGGTCATGCAAAGACACAGAGAACTTCATCTTCAAAAAAAATAATGGTATAAAAAAAAGTGAATTGGACTTTTGGATTTACTACTTCAATAATAATGTCCATAAAAATTATGCATTCAATGTGTATCCAAAATTTCATAGGACTTAAAGTAATATATCTTCTATAAGAAATATATTTGTAACAATTTGAAAATAAAAAATACCTCTTGTGTTCAAATCATACATCTCATTTTTTTTAAATGAATATTTCTATAGGCATGCAAGTTAGCAATCATATTCCTGAGTCATAAACCAAAAATAAAATCTAGATTGAATTTGTGAAGCAAAATAATAGCTTTGTCTCCTAAAATTGCACTTTGTAATAGGATAGTCACACTAGCTTGGTCGACAATGACCTGGCAGCCTTTTGAAGAAGAGAAGTTGGACATTGTTGAGGAAGATTATGTCAGCTGTCCATCCAATATGGTAATACTTCAGCAAACTATGAAGGGCCTAATTGAAGCGATTTACTCCAAAATTGTGGTTGCCCACGGCGGAAGGAACTTTTTCAGCAGTCGCCCTGTTCTTGCGGCACGTAACAAAGACGTGACAAAAATGAACATTGTTATACAATGTCGAAGTACACATTGGCAAGTATTCACATCTTAACACAAAAGATACTTAAGGTATTTGTTCCCACAAATAATCCTTGAGAACTGCAAAACTAACAATACGCCTATATCTATATAATACTAAACATACCACAGTAGATACATAAGAAGAAAGAAAAAGAAAGGTTAGACCACAAAGTCTAGGCTAACCAAATCCACCACCCCGTTCATAGTACAAAGGCCCTTCTCCGTGATCCTACTTGGCCCGGATGGAGAAGGATCCTCAGGTAGGATCCTACTTAGTCTGGGCGAGGAAGGATCCTTGAGTAGGATCCTACTTAGCCCGGACGGGGAAGGATCCTCGGAAAGGATCCTCGAGTAGGATCCTACTTGGCCCGGATTGGGAAGGACCCCCGGGTTAGTATTGGTTCTAATTAGTCTAGTCCTATAGCTTTACACATATGTACAATATAGACGTCGTGCGTACGTTAGCACCGGGATAGGAGATATCACCACGAACGATGGCCCGTGGACTCAAAGAGATTTTAGTATTTGCATAGGTGACGACGATCCTTCCTCACATTCTCCTCCTACTACTCACTCACTTGGATGTTGGTAGTTTCACTGCAATTCTCCCATAAGGGGGATAAGGACTTAGGCCTTTAGAACTAGCGCAACTCTTGAGGTAAGCACGTGGCTTACCTACCTACCATCCGAGTTGTAAGTCCTTCCTTTACCTCGGGATGACTAAAAGAATATTATCGAACTGGTCCACTAGACATTTGCACAAGGGACCACCGACTCTACTCCTTTCCTTTCGAGAACAAAATCTTTCCTTCCGCACCCAATAGACATTTTCACAAAGGGAGTAGTTAGATCTCGTTCCCCCTCTCAAGGAAATCCAAGTTGTTAGAGTATTTCCTAGTTATAACCGCATAGACATTCGCACAAAGGATCAAACTACGTCCTACAGCATCCTTAACACACAGGCTTTGATTCAGCCATCCCCAATAGACATTTGCACAAAGGAAAGGACTGAAACCAGACTTGACGCTAAGATAATGTAGTGCTTCTATAAATCAATCATCCGACCAAAGGTTAATGATTTCGTGATCTGAAGTACGGCCTCACAACCGGCTACTTATTGCCACCGATAGGTCACACAAGATGTACCAAGACTCCTTCCTCACCCATCACTTCCCCCTCTTCCTCCTTTAAACATTTGTTGTCTCACCTGTTATTTCCATCCTACCTTAACTAGTTCTATGTGATGGCACAAGGAAACAACAACAAACATTCAATTTCAGATTCACGCCTCTCTAACCCTCCCGTTGTCTCACATGTTATTTCCACCCTATCTAGCTACTCTAATTGATGGAGCAAGGAAACAACAACGAGAAGGTCAGAACGAACTGAGGAGCGGACTACTTCAAATGGTACTCATAGTCATGTATAGAATCCGAGCTCCTCAACCATGGAAGGCTTCGAGAGCGTAGGTTCGAAATTAAACTCAAAGCAAATACACATGTCAAGCAATGAAGAGAGGAACCAAGAGACTCCCCACTTATATTGCTTGGAAACACACACAAATGCCAAAAGCAAACGATACCTTCTAACTAAAAATGGTTGCATTAACTACCCGTGACGGCGGTGGCCACCGTCCTACCAACTCCACATGCCAAGTCAAAAGGCATCTAATCACACAAATTCCAAGGCAAAATTAAGTCAAACCCAAGTTCAAATCGGGGCCTAGTCCGCGTATGAATAGTGACCTACGAAACAAGATTTCAGGCCTACTTCCGAACCAACTCTTCAAGTCTTCTCTTTTCTTCTCTCCTCTTCCGCTTCTTGGTGCTTCGGCTCGAGGTTGGATTGGATGCGGCCTTTGCTAGAGTCACAAGTGGTGATAACAAATATGCAGACAAAGAGGATGTCGATCGGGTCATGGATGACCGAAGTAAGGTCTCCCCCAAAGTCAAAGAGGCATCCCGGGCGCCTGGAGTGAGTAGGACTGAAGTTGTGCTCGGATGGAGCTCGGACCAGACGGAAAGGACTGGTACCTGGCTTGGGGTCCCAATGAAGACCTCTTGCCCGGACGTGTGTCCAGACTTGTCTTCAAGCCGCACCGGGAGGTGTAAGTAAGCAGAACTCACACTCGTGGTCTTCCCAAGATGAGACAGACTCTGCAAAGGAGCAACGGTCGGTATCGAGTGAACGGTGCCTACAAGGAAAAATTGGCGAGGGAGGGTCGTGGGTGGAGGCTCCATCGTGACACCCGAGTCTCCTTCCTCCCACTCTACACCTGCGTGGTGATCTCTGAAGGGGAATGACAAGTAGCAACTCCCAATGGGGGAGTCTGTGAGGGAAGGTCCGGGCTATCAAGATCAATCACGTCCTTCTCTGCTGGAAGGTCCTGGTCACCCGAGCCTTGCCTCTTTGAATTAGTTTCCGAGCCAGAGTCTGCATCCTTGCCCGAACTATTCGAATCCTCCACAACCTTGGATAGGATGTCGGTAAGGTTGCCCACCAACAACCTCATATTAGCATAGGCCGCCTCAACCTTAACGGTTTGCTCCATCGTGAAGGCAATCACCCTCTTGCTGGAAATATGGCCATCTCTCTCCAATCTGGCATCAAACATCTTGGCCTTCATGACCACATCCGCCGGTAAGTGCAGTGCCTCCTCCACCTGTTGTAATGATGTTGCCAAGTCGTTGGCTTGGAGAAGAGCCTCCTTGCAACTCTTCTGTGCTTCCAATGCACGGCTCTTCATCTTCGCTATATCAAGAGTGAGCCGATGGACCTTCTGCTCCATAATGCGGAGGTCACCCACTCCTCCAATCTTCTCCTTGGCCGCGGCGACCAGTCCTTGGTAAGGTGGATTGCCTACCAAGATGCCCACTTGTCCTAAAGTCTTATCTACGTTGTCCACATATACAAAAAAGAGCTTCTACCAACTCGGATGTATGGTAAGTCTTTCCTCCGAGCTGAGCTCGTCCTGTAGCGGCTGCACGGGCTGCAGCTCGAGTCCGGGTAGAAGGTGCTCCTCCCTACCTCTGTCATTGACGCTGGGGAGGTGGTAGAGCTTCCTCTTCTAACTACAATAAGTTGCTACCTCCTTCACATCCAGGCTAGGGCTCCGATTCCCTCCCCTCGAACTTCTTCATCATAAATTGAGTCCCATACGCCATGGCCTCCTCCGGAATGGTTTCCTTGAAGTGGTGATAGTGGTGGATCAAGAAGGGACAAATGGGTGAGCGCATAGTGTTGTTGACGCTCTTTGTCATCCTGATCATTACATCCTTTACAATAACGGCCCAGTTCACCATCCTCTCTCCAAGATAGGAACCATACAAGGTGTTAGCAAGAGTGATTGTGACTCGAGTGGATTTCTTCGGGTGTAAGATTGGTACAAGGAATGAGAAGACCCGCTTGGCTCGGGGATCCAGGCAATCTTGCAATGCATAATCATTCTTGGCGTCCTTGGTGCCAAAACGTCCGTTGGCGTATTCCTCCTTCAAACTCGTCCATTTCACTCCATGTCGTGGAAAACCATACACCTCCTGCCACCTTCCCATGGTCCACCGATCCGGACAAGCCCGGATGTCATCCCCTCCGATTGTGGTAACGGATCTTGCCGTAGCTCCTGCACAATTGAATCCACACAAAATCTCTAACAAAAGTCGAGGAGAGAGACAACCCATTCGAAGAAGGTCCTCCTTCAATTTGGTAAGTTCGAGAGGATCCCTTGGGATGATGGGGGAGATGTCCTTTGCATGGAAGTCGTCGGGTTGAACAAAGTCATGCTTCTTGCCTAGGTGTTGCTTTGGACACTCTCTTCTGGGGCCGAGCTGGTGAGGGACCTTGCTCTTGCCAGCTGCCCAGATACCTCCTTCCTTCTGCTACTCTACTCAGACCCCTTCTCTTTGGGCTCCACTACTTGGGCCTGCTCGGACCTCCGCTACTCGACTCAGACCCCTTCTCTTTGGGCTCCGCTACTTAGGCCTGCTCGGACCTCCGCTACTCGGATTGCCTGCTCGGATCTACTGCTCCTGTTGCTTGCTCGGACCTCCGCTCTAGCTCCGCGCCCCTGCTGCTTGCTAGGGCTTGCTTGGACGTTGCTGCTGGCTCGGGTTGCACAAACGTTGTTGTTGCTCATGTTTGCTCAGACCTTGTTGCTACTCCTCCTTGCTCGGGCTTGCTCAAACCTCGCTGCTCCTTCTGCTTGCTCGGGCTTGCTCAGACGTTGCTACTAGCTCGGGCTTGCTTCTTGCTAAGCTCGCTCGGACGTTACTGCTGCTTCTCCTTGCTCGGACCTTGTTGTTGCTCCTTCTGCTTGCTCGGGCTTGCTTGGGCTTACTGCTTGCTCGGGCTTGTTGCTCGCTCGGGCTTGCTCTGACGTTGTTGTTGCTCATGCTTGCTCGGGCTTATTCGGGCTTGCTGCTCGTTCGGGCTTGCTCGGACCTTGCTGCTCTTTCTTGTATTGGCGTTAAGCTCGGATGGAGCAGCTTCCATATTCCCGCCTAGTCAGCTTCCGAGCTCTCGCCTAGTAAGTTTCTGAGCTCCCGTTTGGTGAGCTATCGAGCTCCGGATCTGGTGAGCTACCGAGCTCCCGGTCTGGTGAGCCTCCGTGCTCCCGGCCTACTCGCTCGGATCCTTGGCTCGGGTGCTAAATTCGAGTAGTAGGCTTGGGTGCTAGACCCTTCTTTATCTCTATTAAGGCTTTTTAAGTAGTCCCGTATCTTTCCTACGTTAATCCTACCTAAATACTAATACTACTTTAATACCAACCCTCAAACCTCACTCTTTGTTCAGTTTTACCATTCCTAACTAACTAACTAAATTTTTTTGAAAATTTGTGGTACGGCATATAGTACTTGACAAAGTGCCGAGAAAAAGCCATATTTTCTTAAGCGCTTAACAAGGTGGACAATAAAAATGGCGCCAATGCATCTCGTTCAAGTTTTTGAATATGCTAGAAGTCAATGGGTGGCCACTCCATAAGCTTACAGAAGAAGAAGAACGCCGGCCCCCGGAGGGGCCATAAGCTTACACTTAAAAGAGATACACATGTGATGTTTTTGCATAATTTAGATTTATTAAACGGATTATGCCATGGCACCAAACTCATCGTCCGTTGTTGCTCTACCCAAATAATTCATGCGGAGGTTTTTATAGGTATTCGTGTCAAGGTACATTGCATCATAGCACATATTCCTTTGCTTAGTGAGAGTGTTGAACTCCTTTTCCAATATGTTGCAAGCAATTTCTAATTTGCATGATGTATGCCATGACTATCAACAAGTCACAAGGACAAATTCTTTCCAAAGTTTGTATCTTTCTGACCAAGGACTTTTTCTTGCATAAACAATTGTATGCTCTATTTTTGGGTGCTATAGCTCCCAAAAACTTTATGGTGCTTTTAGAAGTAATATCACATAAAAATGACAATATAATGCACAATGTTGTTTACAACAAAGTGCTTTGGTAATTGCAATTTGACACTAATGCTCTCTACTTTTTTGACAAGTTTTATGCCATCGAGAAGTCAATTATGCCCTTGCCTAGTCATCCCCGGCATGTCCCTACACTAATATCTAACCCTCTTAACCTTCTCAATCACCTTTGCAACTTATATACAAGTAAATAACAATTTGTTACATGAGGTTTTGAAAAAGGAAACCTTGATGTAGTGCAATAATTTTTTCAAAGTTTCCATGCGACCTACAAAGAACCTTCCATCTTCTACATTTTTTAACACAAAATCTTGATTCTTTTTTCTTTTGTTTTTTTCCTCAAGATAAATATAATCTTTATGTTTACCTTTGAGTTAAGATTTTATTAAAGAATTAGTTCACTAAAAAAATGCATGTTGTTTGGTTTTGGACCCCGTTCCTCTGTGGGTTTGTTTGAACATACTAAACACCTTTACTACTTTTATAATGTGGTGAGCATTTACCTTTCATCGTTTGGATTGAGATAATGAAGAGTGCCAACTTTTCATAGTGCAAGTTTTGTATTTCATTAAAGAAACAACTATTTTAGCCCTCTTAGATTAGGATGTCGAATAATTAAATAACAGTTTTCTTAAATACTAAATTTTTCTTGTTTATGTGTTATTAAAATTAAAAATAAGATACATATTCTTCTAGCAATACTCAACAAGCTCTTATGGTTAGAAATGAAAAATTAAATAAAAATCATCATGTGTAAAGATGTATAATTTGTGCTGAAAAAAAACTACTATGAGCAATTTTTTCAGATACATAGTCATGGTCGTTTAGGGATTACTTTTAGTATCACAAGGCCAACATTTCTATTAATTCGATTTTGATTTTTTCTTTAGCTCTCAGACAAGATAATTTTGGACCAATAATCAAGAGTATTTCATGTGTTGTACCTTCTTTGAGCAAATCAGTTCATCAATGTGCAAGGGGGTGCTTAGCCATCTGTCCACGCAGGGTGTTCAATTTGTGCGTGCAGCCCAATGACAAGGTTTTAGGTCATGGTCGGGGGGCATAGGGCACATTGATCAAGAGTGGAGTTGATCTGAAAGTCTTAAGTTGCTATAGATGCACTGGACTCACTTTACCAAATTGAACTTTGATATCTTCCACAACACCCTTTCACTTAGGATGAACAGGCAAGAGCCCATGTGGTGACAAGATCTTGATCTTATTTCATAAACATCCTTTCTATCTTGTTTTTTTACCATGTGTCCAGTCGGGGGACAAAAAAATTCAATTTTTTAAAATTTGACTGCAATTATCTTTCTATGTGTACGGTCAAAATTAAGTCAAAAATAAAATCCTTCCGTTTAAATTCTTACAAAAGTTCATCTTGTCAGGTTTTTAAACAAACGGAGTAGAGATTCCTCTCAAATGTGTCCTTTTGGGGTTACACCACATTGTCATAGTCTGTGCTCATGGGCTAGTCCAGTAGTACACACAATAGAATTCTAGCAATGGGGTGTGTGTATGTGTTGTTCCCTCAATCTTTCAGATCAACTACCGACCATATGTATATGTTTTGATGCTGTTTTCTCCAACAAGATCAGTGCATGCTTTGCAGGGTTTCACCAGTTGCAAGATCTTTGAGGTCATGTGCTAATCACCAGCTACTGGCCCCACTAATCACTTGGCAATGGTCCCACTAGTCTTCCCTTATGCCCGTTTTGCACTATACATAAACCAACCTTCTCCATGCACCCCATACTATTGCCCAAGAAGAAGAAGAACGCCGGTCCCCAGTAGGAGGCCCGGCGTGAAAAAAGTGTCTATTCATTCTACTCCTAAGACCATGTCCACCAGGCAAGGAATTAGTAGTATTGATGTACTTCCCCCTCTCAAGTAGACACTATGTAGCAAGTAACAAAACACCCAAGAAACCGACCGAAACATTATTTGCCCAACTTCTATTTAGCCTCAAGTGTATTATTTTTTGCCAAGTTGTGCACACCATCCACAAATATGCACACTCTCGCCCACAATATATGATATGCACACATCTTGAAGAGCTTGAAATTTTTAAATCACCACCACACAAATCCTAGCCTTCCTTGTCCCCTGAAGTTCCTAGACAATTTCACACTAAAAACACTTTAAAACTACTGATTCTAGTCTAAACAATGGAGAAGAAACAAAAATATTTATTTATAATTTTTACAATAAGATCTTAATTGGAAATTTTTAAAGAACACGCTCGCTAGATTTCGTAAACTTTGACCTCATGGATTGAAAGATTATAGTGTTTGAAGTAGAACAAAATCTTGTTTTTTTCCTTGCATTGAGAGGATCAACAAACTTTGACTTCACTTGGTGTCAAATAATTGCACTACACAAGGTCTAAATTTTATACCATTGACATGTTGAACATGATATTTGTTCCTTGGACACCAATTTTTGGAGAAAAAAAAAGAAGGGGGTGTAGCATATTCAAATTTTTTTTTGCAAGGAGTGGAGGTTCAATAATATTGCCTTTCCACATTTTATTTTTTTGTGGACTAAATATATTTTAGAATGAGTATCAAAATTGCCTTAAGAATGTTCACACCACATCTTGTAGTATGAAAATTAAAAGGTAAAAAATGTCTAGACTCTAGTTCTAATGTGGAGAAGAAGAAGTTTTTTTTTAAAACCTTACTCGACAATGTGTGGAAATGTTTAACTTAAGTTAAAATGCTTTTTTACACTAAAGAGAAGGATCTTGTTGACAATATCTAAGGAAATAATATGATATATTTGTCCAAAAAAACTTTATGCCTATAGGAATTTGTATCAAAAATTTTGAAGGTGCCCGGGGTCTCCAATTTAACCCCTAAAGGACCAATGTCCCCTCGGGGGACATTTTGAGTTTGGGTAAGGTACCACGTTCTCAATTCTAGGCATTATTTTCTGAGATTTTTAATTGAATGAACAACTTTTGATTAGCTTTGCGTAGACACAAATTTCGTAGAATTCTGACATACGGTTCAAAAGTTACAATTTATTTTCACTTACATATATAAATAGTGCAGCAGTTTAGTGTGACATATCACAAATACTGTCACTAAACTTTAATAACTTCCAAATTCAATAGAAATTCGAGTTTTTGTTCATTTAAAAGAAAAAATGTATTCTTAGAAAGGAAATTGAGATCTTTGCATCTATTGTACGGATTTGTGAATTTCAAATATTTGAGAAGGATATGATATATGCAAAATATAAAGTGTATTGTTGATTCTCAGCACATAGTTACATTGCAGGATTTTTTAGGACATCTTCTACACCTCTTCTACTTCTAAAATTTGGTGCACATGTGCCTAACATGATCCTTTTCAAGTTAACATAATAAATTCACGGCCCGTAGTGCAAAAAGTTGCCATAGAAGGTGGTCGAAGTTTGTTGAATGTGTTAAGTATGACCTCAAAAAGAGATTATGTCTCACTTCAAAGGCCAATATCTTTCAATCCGTGCGGTCAAACATGCCAAAATTTTCACCACACACTCTCATACAAATCTAGTACAAGATCCTACGGTTAAAATTTCAAAAAAACTATTTTGTATCATTTTGAGTTGAATGTGCTGAAAATGGCAGTTTTGGAGTGTTTTTGAGGAAAAATTGCCTTGGTCCTTCAGGGGTTAACATTTAGAATAACATAACTATTTTTTTGAACGTCCAGTGTGAAAAAAAGATATTCCCACAAAGCTACTACTATGCTGCATCTTCATAAATAGTCTCAAAAATTCACGAACTAAATTGATACCATAGGAACCTTCCCAAAATGGAAATCGTCCACCCAAGGGGAAATGGTCTTATAGAGGTTAAAATATTCACTGTTTACACATCAATACCCATGGTATTCGCATCTCAACAAGCTTTGAATCAATCCTGAAATTACATGAAATCAGTGCAATCAAAGAATAACATTTGCTATAAAGTTATACCAAAATTTTTAACGGCTGCATCCTTCAACTTTTGTAAATTTCAAACACACAATTCCAATACTCAGCCATGAAAAAATTAAAAACAAAATTCAATCATATGCACGTGTACACTCTTAACTCCTACGAGGCCAATAATTGAGCATATGTCGTAGAAAGCATTTACATACATACCAATCCCAAAGCCCCCAGAACTCTACACCCAAGAAGAACAACCCCTAAAGAATTCCACCCGAGGCATAATTCCATTGCCACAGCCCAAAAAAGAAAGTAATGCGAAAAAAAGGAACAGAGCAGGCAGGGATATGGAAAAAGGCAAAAGTAGAGAAAAGAAAATAGATGGGCGGGGTGGGATGGCGACATCGGCGAAAGGAAAGGCGCAGAGCGGAATCATAATGGGGGTGGGAAAGGGACGCGCGCGCCACCGCCCCTCGCGCTCTACGCAGTACGAGTGGCAGTGAGCGGCAATAATAGCCCGTCCCCGGAGCGTCTCTCTCGCGGAGCTCCGCGGCTTCACTCAACTCACTCACGCACCAAACCGGACGATTGCACTCACTCACTCACTCAACGCACGAACGCGGAATATTATCGCCCTCCCACACTCGCGCTGACTTTTACTTTTTCCCCAACGTTTCTCCCCGAAATCCGGCATTGCCCGGGTAAGGGGAAAAAAGAAAAAAAAGGCTGGCTGGAACAGTGGTAGGAGCGCCTTCTCCCGATGTGTAAGAGGTGTGCGAGCGCTGCGGGTGGTGTTTGAATGAATGATTTGGAGGTGAATAATGGAGGTGGAGGGTGACTGCTAGCTTGCGCACGGAAGGGGCCAAACTTGCAGTTTGGGTGCTCTTTTATGGTGTTGGGGTGGGAGTTTTGTGGCGGCTTTTTCCGCGTTGCGTCCCATGGTTGAATCCCGGGGTTTCAGTTTCGTCGGCGGTGGCGGGATGAGGATGATCGGCGGGGCGGGCCGGGGCTAGGGTCTGGATCGAGGTATGTTTGCTGGTTTTTTTGAAACTGGGGGGAGAGGGTAGATCCGCGGAGGGTTAGTGAATCTCCGCGGGATTTGGGGGATTGACGGCGGAGCGGTGGTGGATTGGGTGGGGTAGGGGCGCGCGCGGAGGGGAATTGGATGAGGGGGAGAGGATGGCGGCGATGGGAGGACAGGGAGTAGGCGGGGCGGGGGACTCGACCACGCTCGCCATGGCAGGGATGGGACAGGATTACGGCGGGGCCGAGGGGCAGTCGAGCGGGGGGGTGTCGGGGATGGGGAGCATGGCGCTGGCGGGGAGCTCGTCGGAGCAGCAGCAAGTACAGCAGCAGGCGCAGCAGCAGGCGCAGCAGGCGCAGCAGCAGCAGCAGGCAGCTCAACAGCAAGTGGCGACGACGGCGAAAAAGCAGCCGCCGAAGCGGACGTCGACGAAGGACAGGCACACGAAGGTGGATGGGCGCGGGCGGCGTATTCGCATGCCGGCGTCGTGCGCGGCGCGAATCTTCCAGCTGACGCGCGAACTCGGGCACAAGTCGGACGGCGAGACTATCGAGTGGCTTCTCCAGCAATCGGAGCAGTCGATAATTGCGGCGACAGGGACTGGCACGGTGCCCGCGCTGGCGTCGTCCATCCAGGGATCAATGCGCAGCAGCGCGAGCATGGCGGTGGCGGCGGCGGGGCGCGCGGGAATGCACGGCAGCCTGGGGCTGGCGGGGCCTGGGGGCGGCCCGACGGAGGCCGACATGCGGATGCAGCAGGAGCAGGCGCAGCGCGGGCGCAGCGAGTGGGGCGCCAGCGCCGAGGAGCGCGTCATGGAGGCCACGCGCGCCATGGAGGCCAGTCGGCGCATGAACCTGGGCCACGGCGACTCAGGGATGGGCCACGACGTGATGGGCTCGTTCCAGCACCAGGAGCTGGTGGGCGGTCCTTCTGAGGTGGGCGAGGGCATGGAACCCGGGGACAGCAGGTTGCGGAAGCGGCCGCGCGGCGCGGCAGGCGGCCTGCAGGGCCGCATGAAGGAGGACCCGGAGCCGGTGCGCCCCGTGCGCGCGACGGCTAGGGGGTCCATGCAGCAGCAGCAGGGGGCCGGGGGGCCGCAGCAACAGCAGCAGCAGGGGCAGCAGCCGGGCGGGGGCTCGTCGAGCATGATGCCTGCGGCAATGTGGGCCGTGCCGGCGGTGGCGGGCGTGTCGAGCAGCGGCGCCATGCCGGGCACGATCTGGATGCTGCCGGTGAGCGCGAGCGGGTCCACGCCCGGCGTGATGCCCGGCCCTTCGGAGCAGCAGCAGATATGGACGTTTCCGACGGCCGGGGGCTCGTACCGGATGACGGCGCCGGCGGGGACGTCGATTCAGCTCGGGCCCGGCGGCGCGGGCGGGGGCGGCAGTGGCCAAGGTAATGCTCCGACCTCCAGCAGCGGCAGCCAGGCTATGGTGCCGCTGACGGCGTCAGTGCTGCCCAGTGGTGGGGTGGCGCTGATGCCCCGGATCAACATTCAGGGAGGTATGGGGCTAGAGCTTCAGGGCAGTCATATGGGTCATCACATGCCGCTTGGGTCTATGTTGTTGCAGCAAGGGGGGCAGCAGATGCCCGCCACGGGGTTAGGCCTGGGTGGTGAGGGGCACTTAGGGATGCTGGCCGCTTTGAATGCTTATAGCCGCAACTTGAACCCTGACCATCAGTCTATGGGTGGCTCAGGGCACCAACAGGGCGACAGCGGCGACGACCCCACCAGCTCGCAATAGTGCCGATGCTCTCCCGTGGTCCCCAGCCTTACACGATAAAAAGAAACCGGCTCGACTCTCCTGCTAGCTGCGCCGAGAGTCCGCCCTTTGCCGACCACGACTACTATCTGGCTGCGACCAAGTTTTGGCTGAGCGAGCGCCCGGGAGGACGATTTGACGATGATGATGATGATGATGATGAGGATGATGATGATGACGACGACGAGGAGGAGGACGTACACCACTTGCAGCCAGCCAACCAGCAGCAGCAGCAGCAGCAGCTTGCTGATATTTGCTCGCACAGTCTCTTAGATTGAGAACATTTGTATCAAATAGGCCGTTTGTGTCGTACACGGGTGACTTCGTTTTGTCGGACCAGAAGAAAAACAAACAAGCAGCAGCAGCAGCAGCAGCAGAGCATTATTGCAGAGACCAGGTGTGGGTGGTGGTGGTATCTGCACGGTTCCTGCTGTACAACGATGTTTGGTTCCATCTGGCAAGGGAAGGGATGCCAGGCCGCTCGAAGTCCCGCTTGTGCTGCGCAACCCAAGGGAACGGAAACCGAAAATCAATAAGGTGGTGACGTTGCAATAGCAATAACAACAGTCGCCGCGCTTCGGGGGCGGCATGGGTGCGGAATTCTCCCCCTCATCCGCCCCTCTGTGCTCACACCCCAGGACCCGTGTTTTTATTACCATAATTCATCGGATCCAAAGGTTCCAAAAGGTAGCCAAACCAACTATAGTCGAAACAGGTTGTTCCTCCTAGTGTCAAGTAGGGGTCATTCTTTGTCTGCCCCACCGCAGCCATTCTCGCTGTGGGGGCTTAATAAGACTCTTTTCCCGAAGTCTGGGATTTGCGCACTACTTCTCCCCTTCCAGTATGAGCCTTCCCCTCCTCACTGCTTGGCCCGCATATGTATTCTCTAGAGTTTTTCTTTTTCCTTATAAAACAGTGCGCACCCTGTAGGGACGTTCGTTTGGGTTTTCAAGTTCTTTCGCTTGCCTCTCCTACTCTCGTCTGTTCATTATGTCCCGTTCGGTTCAGGTCCCTTCTTCCTTTCTCTTCCCTTGGGAGCACACCAATGTAATTTCGTAGATCCTCTCCTGTATACACTCTTAGAGCTTGAATGTGTCCCATCATCTGCTGGGCAATGGTTATAAAGAAGTGAACCAATTCTTGGGGTGTATACGTTGCATCTCCGGGTCTTCTCCCTATGTCCCCTCTGTCCTTCCGCATATCTGCTGGTTTTAGTCTCTGTGTACTGCAGATGAAAGACCTCGCACTCTTTTAGGTCAATTCACTTCTGTTCTGGCACTGCTTTTGAAACTTGCATGCGCTTGCCCTCTTGAAATTTTGACCTAATGCTGGCAGGTTGTTTTGGGTTTCTAGCAGGGACAGTGTTTCTTCATTTTTTCACCTCAGTTTTGACCTTAGGGTTGCTCCTCGTTTGGTTATGACGTAGCGTAGTTGCGCTGTGCTAGGCTAGCTGATTGATGGCCACACGCCCTGGGGAGAATGTTCCCCGCTCTCTTATCGTGCCTTGAATCTCCCTCACATGATGGTGCTGGTCTGGATCCGGTGGAATCTTCGGGGGTAGTATTCATTTCTCCTGCTTTCAACACGTTTGACGAGGGGCTACGTGGTGGATGTCTCCTGTACTCGCGCACTAGCAGTACTTGCTGTCCGTGTGCGTGAGGGTGGACACCTTAATGTTGGTTGTGTACAGATGTTTCAAGCCAATCCTCCCTCTTAAGTGGCTGCCACATCAACCCAGCAGCAGCAGCAGCAGGTGGGCACAGTGAATACACTCCTCTTTGCTTGTTCGTTTGGAGATGAGCTTGGTATTTTGTTACCGGGAATATCATTGTGTATATACTACTGCCACTGCAGATTTCAATGTTGATCACCCAGGGAATCATTTCTCACGTCACATGAACTGGCGGCATTCGAACCAAACCAGCAGTGAGATTGTACTCCACTTGCCTTGGGAATTTCCACCACAAACCCTTGTCTACGAAATGTGAAGCCTGATCCCTGGTCAAAGGGTTTACCTCACCTGCAACACCTGAGTGACAAGGTTACTGTAATCATAAACACGCTCTGTTGGTCTAACTTCGTGCATCCTCATGTGTCAGTTGGCCTGTCGATTGTTTCAGGACACCAGCATTTACGCACAAGAGGAAATGCAAGATTATTGTGATGTTCAAATTAAAAATAAATCCTGAGTCAAGTTCAGAGGAATCAATTGTAAAACGAGAATGAAAAATTAGAAAACAGTAGCTGTGATTTCCTTTTGGAGAAATGGATGAGCTTTGCAGCCTGTAATATTCCCAATTTAGAGTTCTAAAGTGAGAAGGTATCATTGGCCTGCCTTTTCTCATGTGCAAGCTGTTTTCAACATCGGCTTTCACATTTTGAGCTTGTTTTTGAGGTTAGTAACTCCAGTGCTTGGTCACGCATTAGGGTGGTCACAATCATCCCAAAGGATCTTGAACCATCATGGCTAATGGGTATGAATGAGTGAACTTTGGCAGACAGGAATCAGCAACAAGAAATAATGCAGCTACAAATCTATTTGTGTCAAATTTTAGTCATGAACTTCTTCCCGTTTTTCAACGCTCTTTTGGAATTTCATGGACTCACGACAGAGTTAATGAGCAGCCATTGTGTTGGCAAGCAAGACAAGGACAATTCCTCTTCATAAAGGCTGCCATTTCTCTGTGCTGTATTTGTGGCAAACAATGGACGGTGTCTTTTTTCAACAACTCTCTTTGAGGTTTCAAAGAAGAAGGGCACTTGTAAGTGCTTTTTTCTTTTTCTTTTTCTTTTTTTAAAAAGAATCTAACATTTGATCAAAATGCTATGGTGTGTAAAAATCTCATTTTATCAACAAAAAAAAAAAAACAACTTAAGAGCGTTGGCCCTATAAAACTAGGGTGCAAAAAGACCATTGAACTCATCTTCAAATTTTAAATACTATAATTTTCCAATCCATGTGGTCGAAAGTTACATGGAAAAAAAAAAAATGTTCTTCTAGCAGTACAAAACAAGATCCTATGGGTAGAAATGGAATGAGATCATTATTTGGATATTTGTTATGTTGATAAATTTATGAAATGCTAGTTTAAAAGTTTATTTATTTTTCAAAATTTGAATGTTTATTTTGATATTACTATCTTACTTCGCTACAATATTTAGTTTATTTAGAGTTTTACTTTTTGAAATTGAAGTTCAATAGGTTGAAATATGTTTGAAATTTCAAAATAAAACATTGAAAAGTCTCTTTATTTTTTCTTTTCAATGAACATTATTTTTCGAAACCTATCATTGAAACAATTTATTCTTTAGTTTATAATTTTTCCCTTTCTCTTTTCCTTCCAAAGCTATTCCATTTTAAATGAACCTTCTAAAAGCATACAGCAAATAATGCAGCTCTCTTTGTCTGTCTCACAACAACATGCTCAATTCTAGGTGCAACTTTTATCCACCTTTACCGACATTTTTTTACCAATAAATACTCCATTGTGATTCGTAGTAAGAATATTCCCCAATAACCACACCAAACTGCTACAAATTCATTTCCCATATTTTACCAAATAAAATACTAAATTTTTTACATAACATACAGAGGCAATCTAGCTTCTTTGCAAGAGACTTTGTCTGGCATACTATATCCAGCATAATTGAGTTTTTTGTAAAGTGAGGCAAAGCTACCAAGAATTTGACCTCTTTCCTCATTTTTTATTATTAGAATGAGCCCTACACAACTCTAAATTTCTACAAGGAGCTCAAAAAAGAAAGGGCTGCTGAATATTCATGGTACAACATAAACTCTCCTTCTTTTTAAAAGCAGCAAAAACAACTTTGAACTTGAGTTTAGAAACCGGCAAGCTCTTCTATTGATCTAAGGTAATCCCTCATGTAACCAACCAAACCTACCACCAATACCTATAAAATTGGGATATATCCAACCCACTTCCATCCCATTACCACCCATTCTACTCGAAATGGAGGTTTGCTTTTAGTCAGGACCCCTTACTTTTGGTTTGTGCTAATGGGGGTACCTATCGGCGGCCACTGGCTAAACATGGCAGCACACTTTCAAAATTTACAACTCATTCATAGCATACATGAAATCACTTGTATTGAAAATGTAATTCTATTGGCTATCATTGAAAAATGAATGTATTATTTGTTCTCTCCATACATGCACTTTGCTTAATAACTTGTCGATCAAGGGGGGTTACCATAATAGGCACTAAGAGTGAGGATTGAGCAGAATGATAAACTTAAAGACCGGTATCTTATGAAAACATTGGGTGGCTCATTCAAACGAACTAGGGAGGGTTTCCGAAGTCCATTTCAGTTGCTTGTAATCTTTTGAAGAACCCATGCAATCAAGGTTTGAACTGCCACCATGTCATCTCCAGAGTAAGTTGTCCCGTGTGCAGTTCTGTTCCACGATTACACATGGGCTGATCAGACGCATCAGTCACTCGTGCACGATTGCCCCAAACACACTGACAACATACAGGCTTGTTTACTCAACCCCTTTGCATTGAAAAAGGAAAAAAAGAAAAAAATCTGGTGCGGTTGGTTTTGAACTTTGTATGTCTTACATCACATGCAAATGTGTACCAATTGCACTTTTCCTATTTGGGAGCCCTGAATAATTGAGGACAGAGTGGCATCAGAATCATGCTAATTGGCTGATGGCATTGGTTTCTAGCGGTTAGACATGTTGGTATTTTAGCATCATGAGGAGGGTAAGCAGCTAAATGATTGGTCCCTTGCAAACCTAATCCATGCTGCAACTGTAGATCTGATGAGTCTTCACTGTGGCGTGATTGCATTGCATTATTTCTGCTGGACTTGGCCTTGCTTGCACTGAATTATTTCCTAGAAAGTTGAGGTGCCATGGGCTACTCTATCTCTCTTCATGTCCATGGAACGGGATCTAGCTTGCTTAGGGCCCCTTTTCAACACTATCCCATGCATTTGGAAAATATAGTGAACTATAAATAGGCTCTGAAATTATTGGATGGAATTTTCCTACTTTTAAAAGTATGTAACTTTACTTTTTATTCATGACTTTTAGAGTTGATACATTGTAAGAAAGTGTTCCTAAACCCCTTCAGGACCAAAGCGTCTCAGCAGACACATTTTTCACTTTGACTCCAATCATTCTTCACTCCATAGAATCAAAATTTACAAAATCTTTAGGACATCATCTCATGTAAGTATAGGAGGAGATCCTACGATTACATTATGAAAAGGTTCACCTTGGCAATTTATAATTGACCCCTAAAGGCCTAAGGGTCCCCTCGGGGATTCTTGAAGGTTTGGGCAGGTTCCTATGGTGCCAATTTATAACATTCCTTTTTTAAATTTCTACTATGGATGGACATTGCTAAAAGTTGCCTGTGAGTTCAATTTTTTCCTCAATCCGACATTTTATGAAAAAGTTTTAGGTTTTTGAATTTTAGTGGGGAGAGTGGGCATGTCGGGCAACTCCAAAAACTTTTTCTAGGACACTCTATTAGATGTGAGATTTTCAATACTAGCAAATAATATTATTTCCTTTCATATTATCAAAAAAAATCTTGTGTCTTAAGTGGAAAATAGCATGATAATCTAAGTCAAAAAATTTCACACATTGTCACACTTTGTCCGGCAAGGTACCAAAAAACTTCTTCATTTCCACATAAAACTTAGAGACCTTCATATTTCATACATTTTATTTTTTCTACTATAAGATGTGATCTAAACCTTCATATTTTCCATTTGGATTATCATTCTAAAACATATTTTGTTCACAATAAAATAAAACATGAATTGGCAATTTTTGAACCTCTACTCCTGGCACATTTGTGTTGAATATGCTACACCCCTTCTCTACCTCTTTAAGCTGGTGAATAAGGAAATAACACCATGGTTAACATGATGGTAATGTTTTGAGACCCTATGTAGTGCAAATATTTGACACCAAGTGAAGTCAAAGAATATTGATCCACTCAACACAAGGAAGAAAAATGTACGGTTTTTTCTACTTCAAACACTATAATCTTTCAATCCATGAGGTCAAAGTTTATGAAATTTTGTGAGGACGGTAATCAATAAGTCTTAATTTAGATCCTATGATTATATGTAGAAATAAAAGGTTTCGATTACCTCATTACTCATTGCATTAGAACGAGCAGTTTTGAAGTGTTTTTGGTGTGAAAATGCCTTGTGCCTGTAGGGGTTATTGAATCACAGGTTCCTATATGTTTTGGTCCTTTAGGGATTAAAGGGTATTAAAAAGCTCAATGACATTTCTTGTAAAACCATGTTATGAATTGGTCATTATGTATCAACAAGATATTTAGTTGATGGGAATAATTTATTCAAAATCACAATAAGAATTTGTATTTGATTACTTTTCAAGACGATAGGTTCCTTTGAAACTTAACCCTTCAAGGCCCAAGAGTCCTCTCACTCGACTTTTTAAGGTTTGGACAAGTTCCTATGGTGTCAATTTATAACATTCATCTTTGAAATTTTTATTGTAAATGGACATTACAAAAAGCTTTGTGTGAGTACAATTTTTTTTTCCAAAATCTTCATTTACTGAAAAAGCTATACGGTTTTGAATTTCAAATGGGGAGAGCGGGCAAGTTGGGCAACTTTAAAAACTTTTGCCAGCACACTCTATCAAATATGATATTTTTAGCAGTAGCAAGTAATATTATTTCATTTCATTATAGTGTCAAAAAATATTTCTTCTCTCTACTAAAAAAATTGCACATTGACCCAAGTCAAACATTGTCACACATTGTTGGGCAAGGTACCAAAAAACTTTTTCTTTTCCACATGAAACTTAGAGATCTTCATATTGTTTACATTTTACTGTTTCTAATACAAGATGTGGTGTAAACCTTCTTACTGACCGTTTTGATTCTCATTCAATAACATATATAGTTCACAAAAAAAATTAAAACGTGAATTGGCAATTTTTGAACCTCCCTTACTTGCACAATTGTTTTGAATATGCTTCCGACCTTCTCTACCTCTAAAAACTGGTGTACAAGGAACTAGCATCATGATTGACATGATGGTAAGGATTTCAGACTTTGAGTAGTGCAAAATTTGACACCAAGTGAAGTTAAAGTCTTCTGATCCACTAAACGCAAAGAAGAAAATAAACCGTTCTCTCTACTTCAAACACTTTAATCTTTCAATCCGTGCCGTGAAAGTAAATGAAAGTTTGTGAGGACATCACTAAATAGGTCTTAATTGAGATTCTACGGTTAGATGTAGAAATAAAGTTTTTGTTTCCCTCTTACACATTGCACTAGAACGAGCAGTTTTAAAGTATTTTTGGTGTGAAAATGCCTTGGGCCTATACGGGTTGATATTAACCAATGCATACAATTTATACAACTTTGTCAGATTTGTATATTATCATAATGGACATTTTTAATATCTTCAAATATCAACATTATTTCATTTCTGGACAAAGTACAACTCGGCTCTGAGATGTTAAGATTCTATTGCAGAGGGATTGTTAATATTAGAATTTCATTTTCAAGTTCCAAAAACTTGTTAAAGATTATACTTCTAGAATTTCCATATTTTTAGTACAAATTCCATTCTATCAAATCATATCTTATTACTTGAGATATATTAGAGAAAAAGGGGTACAACTACACCAAAGTAGAACACCAAGAAGTGACACATTACAATTATTTATTTATTTTTGTATTTTTTTTGTATTTTTTTTTTGGGTGCAATGCGCCACTTCTTGGTATTTGTTTTTGGTGTAAGATAGAGGCACCCAATTCCGATTGGCCACCCAATTCCGATAAGTAGAGTATGCATGGCATGGTGCATGAAAATGGCAAATGCTTGAAATGGTGCATGAAGTGACCCAAAACCAATAACTCAAAATCTGAAAACAACAGTCATTATTGGCATTGGGTCATAATGTGTGCAATTTTGGGTTGCTCCACCTCAATTGAGCTCTCATTGGTGGCATTGTCTTGAAAGTCGAACAAGGTAGATCGGTATTGGGTACCCTCCATGAGTTGGTTATCCATGGCATGTCTTGTCTCTTTTACTCACTCTCACTTATTGGCATTGGGTGAAGGAGGGCACCAAATCTCACCTACTCTAGAGTTTGATTATGGGCTCCAGTGGTTTTTGGGCTTTTGAATTCTATATCAATTCCAAATCTTTGTGATTAAATTTGAAAAAATATTTGTTGAGTTTCATTCCAAATTCCGCATCTTTCTACATAAATGTTTTTGACATACAATGTCATTTGAGTCCCGAACTGGCTTAAGTGATTGGAATTGGGTGCCTCGACCTTAGTTGCACCCTCTTTTCTGCTAGCAAAATAAATTCAAGTAAATTCCATTTTTTTAATAATACAAATGAATTACACTGTATTTTATAGAGAAGAAAAGACAACCTAGAATATTTTGATGTCCTTCAGATGAACCATACGCATTGGTCGGGTTTCACCACTACGTGTCAAATTAATTATTTTTCCAATCCACAGTAGTTTAGATACAACGGGTATCACCTAGATGTTACATGACTATTGCCTATATATTACATGGGTATCACCTTATACAAATCCCTTGTATTTTCCAAAATTCTGGACATTCTCCATTTTGGATTAATTATGTACAAACTCGACCAAAGTGTAGGGTATGCCACATGAAGGTGAATGCAATCTAGAGCAAGCCCAATGATTGCACTGTGGTGGTCAAGCTTGTTGTCTTTCTTCAATATTAGAACTTTTTGAAAAGTCATCCAAATTTTGAATGAGATACTAATTTTTTCCTCACTTTTAATAGAAGAGCTTGGGGTGTCTCAACTAGAATCCTTCAAATAAGTCAATGAACAAGCTTGTTGGTCTCAAAACTCAAATAAAAAGTAGTTTTAGGTGTCTTTGAAAGGAAGGAGAGGTGATGTTGCATGGTTGGTTAGCTGAGAACATAACACATAATGTTGAATTGTATTTTTGACAACCTTCTTTCATTTCAAAACAAAATCGTAGCTTCAGACTACATGGCTTATCGTTTTAGGTAACAAAACTTAAGACACGTACGTTTGAGATTTATCTCTGCCTTAAAAATGGGGCAAAGTTGTATGTAGCATGTTTAATACAACGTGGTGAATTTTAACCACCTTTTTAATGATTGTAGAGATTAGGAGCTATTTAGGGTTGGATTTAATAATTAGGAATAAGAATAAAGGTCAAAACTCATGGCATCTTCACCTCACACAACAAATGACTCTATCAACCATTGAAGAATAACTCTTTAAACCAAAGTGGTCCAAATTAACCTCTAAAGAACCAATTGCACCTGAGGGATACAATTTTTTTTTCACATTGATCAATGGAGTAGAGATACCTCTAAAAGGATCCCTTTTACTTACACGGTGTACCAAGCCTCAACCTTCGCTAGGTCCATTTTTCTAATCTTCTCACTTTCGGGGCTCTAGATCATTTTTTGGAAAAAAAATTGGTCACATTTTGGGGCTTGCGGCCTAAAATTACCTATAGAGGCCTCCCCTTTGATCATATAGGGCCCCCCTCCAACATAAAAATAGGGGCCGGTCTTGTCCCTACCCTCCCCCACCCTCCTAAACCTGAGGCTTGGCGCACTGCTCGACCAGGGTATTTAGTGAGTTCCCCTGAAATGTTTTAGAGGGAATCTTTTTGGTTTAGGTGGCCAAATCTCGCACATGCATAATACCCTTCCCCCTGCCTTTACATTCAATCAGTAGGTTGATGGCCCCAACCACACTCCATGTGGGGCCCTCCAATCATAAGTCTGCTTTCAGTATGACACTGAACATTGCTGCCAAAGTGGAGCTCATGGTTTGCAATCAATTACAATTAGAGCACATGGATGCAATTTGCCCAAACGGATCAATTATTGAAGACCATGTCATTCTCCGAGCTACACCACCAAGCTCACCTTTCTGTTTGTTTGCATGCATGCCTGTGGTGGTTGCCCGGCAATTGTAATGGCAGCATATTCTGGAGTGCCTTTCATTAGTTTCCCAAGTGATCCAACTGCAAATTCCTTGATGTCTTTTTCTGGTTCAATGTGCATTGAAATAAAGCTCCAAAGGCATCTTTTTGGTAAGCTGGTCATCTGCATTATTACATGCCACTTCTACAAGAGTTGATCCATGGCCGTCATGCATTAATTAGATTCTTCCAAGGCAAACATGTCATCAGAAGATTATAAATAACCCGAGCCTCTTTTATGTCACCTTCCTAGGCCCAAACCATGACCGTAAAAATTGGGATAATACTGTGGGTCACAAACATTTACACAAAAATTGGTTCTTTGTTATAACATCGTCCCTACCGTAGGTGAAGGCCGCCTTCGGCTGTAATTAATTCAAAAAAGGCATGCCAAATTTATTGGGAAATTATCGAGTGAAAATGCCGAAATTGAAGAAAATATAAATACAAGATCTTTGGACACCAAGGACATCAATGGGGACCTTTTTACTTCGGTTCAATCACCTTCACCGTCCAAATAGGCTATTTATAGTAATCTATGAACTCCTGCCGAAATCTTCTAAATTTTCATTTAGAAAGCCAAACCAACTTTTTTGACTTTAATTAATTATTCGGCGTCCAAGTGCCGAAGGTGCCCTTGACCTACAGAATAGAGACATGTGATAATGGAGCCTTTGGGTCTGAGGTTTTAGTGTGATTTCATTTATGCCACATGTAAAAATGACGAGACGGTGTGTGTCAAGATCAAGGCAGTAGATAAGATAATAACATGTGACAGGTATAGCATTGTTGCTGTTGACATACAGATGCGGTGCAGCTCAAGAAAAACATGCAAACGTAGCCACAGAAGCGAAGACAAGAATAGCAAGCAGCTGATTGTGGGGATAAAGCGGCGGAGCACCACGCATGATCCCACCACTTTTTACCGTAAATGTAGAAGATCATTCTGCAGGTAAACGGGAAAGGGGAGCCCAACTCACCACGAAACTTGCCTCGCCACCGACAGACTTCATCGCCAGATTCCCAGAACATCTTGGATAACGGCTCACTGATTGCAGGCAATTTTTATCAGGTAGACAAAACAGCACCACCGAGGTCAGCTCTACGGCACCCACCTCATCATAGACCTTCGAGTGGACCCCAGCAGCGGGCGTCTCTACTTATGGGGCACCAACAGAACGGCGCAACGCTTTACATAGAGACAAATACGTGCGACACAGATAAGGAAAATGAGCAGTAAGTTGCTCACAGCGCACTTAACCATTCGTTCCTTACAAACCAAGACCCCACTCAATCATGCTCCGTTGACTAGCAAACAGCGCGAGATGTTCTCGGCCCCTAAACTTGTTCTACAATCATTGCCCGGAAGTTAGTTCTTGGAAGATGCTAGGCTCTATCATATATAGTTTTTCAGGGTGTGGGGTTGAAAGAATCACAGACTGAAGGTGGAGATTTCTTCAACGAATAGGCTTGTTCTAATCCTGCCTAAGGGAGCACTTTGTGCCTGATGGTCAAAGCATATCCGTGCTCATTTTCTGAAAAGGAGACTACATATTAGGAAAAAGCTCGCTCCGAATGGAATAAGAGTCGTAAGAACAAGAAAGAGTGATCTTCAGATGAAAATCGGAGTCAACTGGATATCCCAATTGACGGAGCCATACGAAAGCATACAATCGGGGATTGCCTCGACTCTTTCACCATACCATGAATATGACAGGCCTTCCAAGACCCCCCTAGAATCGGACAAATAGATTCAGTTCCATATTGATTCTGCATTGCATGCACATGAAAAGTGCAGCTTAAGTCTCGAAAAACGACCGCTGAATTTCTGAACTTCGGAAGTAAGAAATGGTCATTAACAGCTGCCTCTCTCACACTACGTACCTCCCAGTGGCGTCTGATTACCATAAAAGCATTTTCCAAAGATTGGACCCCGTAATCGATCACACCTTACGCAGTGATAATTCGTAGATCTGGGGTATTACTTGGGAAAATACTTCCAAACATTGTTGATTCGAAGCATTCTGGCGTCCTCTTCCCCGGTGTTCAGGTCCTGCATCCAATAGAAACAGAAGAATCAACAACTCGCTGAAGGTTAGCTACTCAAAATATATAGAATCTAAACACATCTCCGAATCCATTCAGTCAACAATGTAAGAATCTATGTATGGGGTGCTCGATGGAGATATACAGCAAGCTGATGAAATAACTGGTTTACTGTGAGAATTTCAAATTTGAATCCTACAGAAGACTGACTTTTTAAGATAAATATGGCAATGAAATGTAAAAGAGATCCGTTGAGTAACTCGGGGCGGGGCAGGCTACTAACCAAAGAGACGAGCAGTTCGAATAATGGTTGTTAACATGAAGTTCTCATGGCAACCCATGAGCAGAGCGATGTGAAGTTGCTCATATGCAGATACTTACATTGTGCCCATACAAATCAACTGATTTGCGGAATGTGTCATCGTGAATTTTGCGTCAGCGACACCGGGATTCACTTCTGCTGGTGACGTGAATGGACGTTCAACGGTGAAGACTAGGAATCTGGAAGCGGCCATTCATGTAACTATTATACACGACGAGAATTCCCGGATGTGAAAATCTAGCCTGGATGTGAATTTTTTGCTGCAATATCCCACAAAACTAGACGAGAGGGTGTTTCGGGTCTTAGAAGCCATCTCATGAGTGCCTCCCCATTTGCTGTCCACCTTCCCGCATCATTAGATAATCGAAAAGGGACCCCAAGCTTCACAGGTTCTTTTTCAATACCTGATTTCACCTGCGACCTACCCTCTTCCTTGCTTAGTTTCCCCCATCCACTCACCACTGTCACGAATTTGGGGAAGGCTTTCTGTGCCCGTGAAGGCAGAAATGGCACTGTTACTTCGACTTTTGCAAGTGATTTCTCCAACCTTGCATTCGCCTACGATATAGATACAGCCGCAGACCCTTGTTGGTCAATATCAGATGTGCTTGGTTCCTCTTCATAGGCACTATACCCTGACAGATCTACATGTTGAGCGACTCGGAGGAGGTGAGCAAGCCACTGGTAAAAAGCCACAGCAGCACCTCCAAATGAGAGCCGGCGCACGTCCAACTTCCATTCAACAGGCGTCACTATACAGAGATCATCGTGAATGTTGCTGTTTTCGCACAGCCAACCTAATGCTAACGCAGCTCGCCGATACCAACCCAATGTCCAAAGTGCATCCAAGAGAGATGAGCTCAGAACAGTCCAAGCCTTCATGTCCCCCTTTTTAATAGAACTAAAACATCTGCCCAATATGTTGATCATCTGCAGTTTTGATAACCGAAAACTCGTCAGATGAGACAAAAACACAGGAGATCGCTCGCAAAATGTGCCCGACGTGTAATGCAACAGAATGCCAACTTCCAAAATATGTGTACTGAACGAAACAGGTTCCACTATCAAAGTGAACGTACCTCTAGATCGGTCTTTGAGTTATCAGTCAGCAGACAGTGACAGCATTGTGCAAGCTTTGAATCGAAGCCATTCCACGCATGGAGCAGATTAGAAACTTCGATGTTGTTGGACCACTTCGAACTTAGAGCCACAAGCAGCACGGTACATGTCACAGCATTTGGAGCGCATGCTGCTGATCTCATGTCATCCAAAACTCTGATCATCCCTCCAATATTCTTGGCCTTCGCGCAAGTGTCCAGAGCCTCGGTATAGGTCTGTACACTACACACAGTACTAAACTGCTTTGCCTGATTATAAATAGATAATGCCTGCGATACATCAGATAATCAAGTTGATCAGCGAAAAATACGACTCTCGTGTGCACTCAGACGCCTTGAAGTTTAACAGATCGAGCTAACAACCCCGCATTGTGCAATACCAGCAGTAGATTGCATAGATCCCTCAAGACTGAAACAAGTAAAACCAAAAGTAGCAAACATGCCAGTTACGGCGATGATGTAATACATCTTCGCATTCACAAATTTGACTAAAACAAAAGATAATTGACAACTTTGCGATGAGATACTCACATCTTTAAAGGCTCCAGTTGCCTTGAACTGGACATGAGAACCGTAAATGATACGCCGGTAGGTTGAAGCCCAGCTTGTACCATCTCAAGAAAGACACTTTGTGACCGACCCTGTTCCCCTCGCTCGGTATACACATTAATCAAAGCGTTACATGCCATGACATTTGGTTCCACACCATACTCTTTCATTGCCTCGAATACTGATTAAGCCTCTTCGACGTGCCCATGTCTCCTACACGCATTTATAAGTGATGTGAAAGTCCTCACATTCGGTTTGCACTTCTCTGCCGTCATCTCACCAAACACTTGCATAGCTGAACAGAAATCTCCTCCAGAGTTTGACATTATCACGTCCATGAGAGTCTAAACCAAACCCTTGGGCAATTCAAGCGATTCCTAAACCCCCGATAACCAGTGACAATGAGTGATTCACTGTTCAGATGAGCTCCAGACGTTATATGAACACCGGCCTTCATTCGCAACCATCAATATTCGCGTTACTCTAATACATACGCCATTCAAGCCACAAGCTATTCATGGGATTTTACGGCATGATTTCAACATGACCGCAGACGGATCCGCCCAGATCAGGACGCACGGTTCAGCCTGAACCCTTGCGATTTGAAACAAGGCCCACCCCGACACTCAAACTGCACATGCTGACAGGCTAATCAAAGGAACCACGACACAATTCGACGACTATCATATCAGGATTGTTACAGTGGAGAGCAATCAAGCACTTGAAACACTGACAAGCTCCACACCAACTACGAATCACCACTGTGGCATGTGCATGTTGTCTCCTCGGAAACTGTAAAACCCTAGTCCATTGAGTGTGAATTCATTTGCACGTAACCCAGAGATTTGGTCGAAACAAACATACCCGCATTTGCGTAGACGGTGATTAGTGACGTGTACGTTACAACTGTGGGCTTAACTCTCCGCTTCTTCATAGCATCAAAAATCCGCTCCGCCTCCTTGACGTGCTCATTCGAAGCACAGGCAGCCAGGAGAATGTCATACGAAACCACGTCCGGCTGTATCCCTTGCAGACACATCTCCTTGAAAAGCGACAACACTTTGGGCAATCCACTGTCGACCTTCACATGCATGTTCATGAGAGTGTTGTACGTATATAGATCGGGCCTACAATTATTCGCCTTCATGGAATCCAATAGCTCAGCAGCCGCCTCCACCTGCCCCGCTTTGCTCCGGGCGTGCAGAAGCGAATTATATAACACCGTGTCCTTGCGCACGGAATCCCCCATCTCCCCAAATATCTTCTCCGCCAAATCCAGACACCCGGCGCTCCCCAGCGCATCGATCACCGTAGTGTACAAATGTGGGTCTAGCCTACACCACCCCTGCAGCTGCATCCACTGGAAAACTTGCAGCGCAGCCGAGGGGTGCCCCTTCCGCCCTAAATCCTGCAAAATCGCCACCTGCTCATAACGCACGTACCTCGCTCCGCCAACCGCACGAGGTTGAGAATTCGAATTCGCCGCTCTAGACCCCGCCTTCCGCACCCAGGAGCTCAGAACCTCTTTCACAGTGGCGTCATCGCCCAGGCTCATCACCTGCTTCACGAGCCTCCTCTTCTCCTTCTCCCGCACCTGCACGCTGGAGTCCGCCACCCAGTACGGCCGGTGCGCCAGCCCGGCATACTCCACGGCGTTGATCTCGGCATCGAAGTGCATACAGCTCGTCTGAGCGAGCCTCCGGACGCACACCCGGAACGTGGCCCCCCACCGATGCGGCACCCCGTAAGGTGGCGCACGGGGGCAGCCCACGAAGTACTGCAGAGTGAGGCGCAAGGGCCCCATGGCACCGCAGCGCTACCAGCCAATTGCGACGAAAACCATTCTGGGAGGGGAGCCCGCCCCTTAAACCCTAAAACCCTAAAACCGGACCCAGTCCCAAACGACGAATCATCGACACTGGCTTCACAGGGCAACCCAAGATGGGCGAATTAAGAGCAAGGAAGCGAAGAGGGGACGAAGAATGAGAGCTGAAGAGCCTCATGATGTGAAAAAGACCATGGTCATGGTGAATGAGGAATGGAGAAGCGGAGATGGTTGGGCGGTACCAACAGTGGTTGTTTTCATGGCGATGATGACATGGTGCGAGAGTGAGCGGCCCGGCGGTTGGCGTGACGCTGGTCACCCCCACATACTCACCGCCTGGCTTTCCTTTCTGGCTCCTCAGCCATGTCTGCTTCTCTTGCGGGCACCCTGCCTTTCCCTTTTGCTCTTGGACTGTTTTTCTTCCTTCAGCTTGACGCTTCCTCCCTCCCTTTCTCATACTAGCGTCATTACAGTAGAATGCCCTATTTTCACCCATGAGAGCTTCATATTTATTTTTGTCAATAAAGTATTGTTTTAGTAAGAGCATCGCCAACAGCTCCCGCAAACGGTCACTGGAACGGGGAAAAGGATTGTAGCAAGACGGGGAAAAGGATTGTAGCAAGACGGAGAACCTCCTTACGGCTCCCCACTAATGGAGCGAAACACTATAAAGTTTACGAGAATCCCTAGAAAAGTAGAGTGAAACGCCACCGGGAGGCTTTTGTAGTGTATACTCTTTCTTGCACTGGATGCATCGTTTACTGTCATTGTTCATTGTCATTATGTCGTGCGACCAGGACTTGGGGGCTGAGTTAATTGAAGATGATAGATTTTAGAAAGAGGAGAAATTTTGGCGAGGATGAAGAGAAACAACTTTGCTACTCGTTTTTGCACATTTCTCAGGATCTTTAGGTTGGAAGTGGCAGAAAATAAAGTGTCACACTTGAAGGCGCATCATGGAGGAGTACAACTGGAATGAGTCTGGAGGGGGTGAAGTGTGAACGACACGGTCTTCGGAGTCGAAGTGGGCGATCATCAAGCATGACGTCGCAAAATTTACTGGAGTGCATAGGTGTGTCCTTAAGCTCCGTAAGAGTGGTACTTTGTTGGAGGACGGCAATAGAGCCATATGTATTGGAGTTAGCAAAAGCTCGGGATTTCAATTTGTACATATGAGGATTGTTAAAGATATACCTCGGTGGGAAGAGACAAGGGAGAGGTGAGAAGGCAAGTGATGAAGCAGACAACAAGTTCTTACAAAAGGACGGCAAAAAATTCCGAAGAGCCTGACGTCCGGATCAACTCGAAGGAGGAATGTATCGCTGAGCTATGGTTACATGAGATTCTCAGATTTGGTTATAGACTCTTTTGAAGTCCATTTGAAGTTATCAAAAGTTTTGGATATCATTCCAAATTAATCAGTAATCCAGGGGGCTAGGGCGAATTGACCCCTTTGTTGTGACTTACCCAAGGTGGGCTCCATCTTAATTGCATGGGGTCCTTTTTTTGGCCCTCTTATTTTGGGGGATCCACAAGTTTTTTTTGGATTTTTTGGGACAAATTTGGGACCTACGGCCATAGTTTACCCACGAGGGCCCTCCCTTGCTGTAAATAGGGCCCCTTCCAAAAACAAAATAGGGGCAAAGTTTGGCCCCACCACCTCGTGGCCCCCTTGGGTAAGTCTTAGTGAGGGGTCAATTTGCCATGGCCTAATCCAGGGTACATGAGTTGAAACTCATGCAATTCACCTTTGATCATCAATCTCTTTTGTAGTGACTGTATCCCTCATGGGAGAGTATTACACCTCAACCTTTTCAACCAATAACCCCAATTTGGTCACTTACCCACTCACACACTCACTCATCATGTCAAGCAACAAATCCTTTCAATCTTTTTGCACTATCTAAAATCATTCATATATTCAGAAAAAGAAGAGGATTACATGTCCAACTTTCCAACTTCCTCAAATAATATGGAATCATGTTGTAGAAATCATTTATATCACACTTAAGTTTATTGTAGTCAATTTTAGTTATAGGGAATAATATGCTCAAGTTGCATGTTATTAGAGTTTTCCTGAAAGTGCTTTCCGAATGGGCAAGTCAAGAGGAATATGGTGCCAGAGAGTATGAGATGTTTTAACGGAAAAAAAAGAGCATGAGGAAATTTCATATCATCTTTTTCTGCACCAATGAAATGCTTTGCAATCAATGTTCTTGGGCCCTACCCCATGCAAGCTAAAGCTCCCCCATAGTATCCTAAGTTCTCATGGGGTTGACCAATAGTTCCCCCAAACCTTTCCCAAGGCAAGACACCATGTGCATGTGGTCCCGATTACTAACATAAGACCTTAAGATTCGGGGTACCTATCCAGTGTATTTTGGTGACTTTCAGGAAAACTCAATTAACTTAAGTTAGATTTGATACTAAGTTAACTAAAGTTACAATTTTAATTTAAGTTACTTTTTACTTTAATAGCTAAAGACCCAAACTCACTTAAAACTGCCAGTTTCAATGCATTCATCACAAAATGCAAAAAAAACAGCTTTTAATTATCTAACCGTAGGATCTTGTACAAGGATTGTACAAGTGTATGTGGTAAAATTTGTGTTTGACCACAGGGATGGAAAAATATTGGCCTTTGAAGTGAGACATGAACTCTTCTTGAGGACATACTAAACACCTTCATCAAACTTTGACCACCTTCCGTGGCAATTTTTTGCAGTACAGTCCATAATTTTCTTATTTTAACTTTAAGAGGATTATGTTAGACACATGTGCACCAAATTTTAGAAGTAGAAGAGGGCTAGAAGATGTCCTTAAAAATCTTGAAATGCAACTATGTGCTAAGAACAAACAATACACTTCAAATTTTGCATATATTTTGCAAAACTCTATCCTCTACACTCTAAACTCTAACATCCTAACTTGTAAACTCAGTCTACACTCTAAAACTCTAACCTCTACACTCTAAACTCTAACATCCTAACTTGTAAACTCAGTCTACACTCTAAAACTCTAACCTCTACATTCTAAATTCTAACTACTTGGAGAAATGAAGGCCAAAGTGAGCTTTGTGTCGCCTCAAATTCTACTTAAAGGTCTCATGACCTAACTATGGCTGCAGCTGCTAACCCTAGCCGCCTCTATTCATTCAGTGAACTCGATGAAATTCATCCTAGTTGATGGTTATGAATGTCATTATAGACATCTTTATGGACGTCATCTTAGACATCTTCATGGACGTCATCTTAGACATCTTCATGGACGTCATCTTAGACATCTTCATGGACGTCATCTTAGACATCTTCATGGACGTCATCTTAGACATCTTCATGGACGTCATCTTAGACATCTTCATGGACGTCATCTTAGACATCTTCATGGACGTCATCTTAGACATCTTCATGGACGTCATCTTAGACATCTTCATGGACGTCATCTTAGACATCTTCATGGACGTCATCTTAGACATCTTCATGGACGTCATCTTAGACATCTTCATGGACGTCATCTTAGACATCTTCATGGACGTCATCTTAGACATCTTCATGGACGTCATCTTAGACATCCGCCTAGACATTTTATGACGTGTCAGCTCGTCCGACGTGGAGTTTTCCTTGCCATGTAGATAAGGAGCTGTAAATTATGAAGTGAACAATATGTCCACGTGTTTATTCAATTATCAATATCGGAAAATTGACTTTTATTATAAAATGCTATTTTCTACAGCATTTCTATTTTAATATTTTAATAATATTTAAATACATATATTTTAATATTTTAATAATTTTAATTGAATATAAAACAATTTATTAATTTAAATATAATAATTTGTTATTACATATTATTAATTTATTCAGAAATATATATATTCAATAATTTTAAATTCAAAATTTTAATTTTTAATATTATTTTTTAAAATGGACCAATGACAACTACTGAAAATAGAATATTCATATCAAAAAATTAATATTTCGAATTTATAAGGAATTCAAAATACTTTTTTAATGAACAAAAAAGGAAACAATATTTTATTGGATGAAGACTTTTCCTTTGCTCATGCAAACCGCTGCCCATTATGCTAATTTTCTACATTTGGGCTGCATTTTACCTGGCATACCAGTGACTTTCAGACATTTACCCTCCGTCAAACCGGATTCCCTTGCCAACGTGGCACTTTAATGTCTCCGAGAATGTCTGCAAAGACATCCGCAAAGACATCGACGTCTCTGCAGACATCTTCGCATCTTCTTGAAGACACGGCTCTCTTCATGCCACCGAAGTTGCTACAGTACCCAAAAGATGCAGAAGACATACTCATGTCTAGCTAGACATCCTGCTCTGTCTTGAAGACATCACCGAAGTGATTCTACGCCTGCAGAAGACATCACCAAAAACGGGGTTTTCTTATAGTGTCTTTGAGCCACGTCAACTTGGCCAAAAGGCTAGCCAAGATGATCAAGTCATCCACATAGATGAGCACCATCAACAAGTACTCATCAGCTTGTTTGATGTATAATGAGTGATCCGCTTTACTTCTTGTAAACCCCTCTTTGATGAAAATGAGTCGACCACTTGGTACCAAGCCCTTGGTGATTGCTTGAATCGGTATGACGACTTCTTGAGCTTGCACACAAGATGCTCAAAGTTCCCCTTCTCAAAACCTTGTGGTTGGCTCATGTAGATGTGTGTGAGCCGTCAAAACGACTCCCGAGGATGAATGGACCGCACATCAATTGTGTTAGGTTCGACTAGTAGTTGAAGTGGGTAATCCAATAGGATTAACCCATGATTTTTGATCAATATGGCTAAATGGCCTTTCCGCTCACTAATTCCTTAAATAGGAGCCACTCTAGGGCGACCACGGATTTTATTAAGTTAACCAAAAAAAAATATAATTGGGAAGGAAAAAAAGAAGGAGGTTTAAAAGCCCCTAAAAAAATGGTTGAAAGAGTCCAAAAGGTGGGGCAAAACCCTCGTCGATCACTAGGGAAAATTAGGAATTACCCCAAGCAAGGGAAATTCAATCTAGGTAGATTAATTGATTTAGCAACCTTGGAATTAACTTAATGGCTCACTTATTGGAGATCATGCACACCCATGTGGCATGGAGTTAATGTTTAGATTTAGATATTCCTTGGTTAGTGGGACGCCCACTCTTGTTAAATGCAAGGGTGGCACGGAATTAGTAGTCATAGGGTTAGTAGGTCTTGTAAGAAGGATCCATTTATGGGAGAAGGCCAAAGGCGGCAGGGAACCACCTTTGGGAACGCAAGAACAGCAAGGGTTGGGGGGTTACCCCCTGGAGAAGCCTCATTCGGTTAGTGTGAGAGGAGTAGGAAGAGAGAGAGAAGGGAGAGAACTGGGGGAATGAGAGCCGGAATTCCCGGCCACTAAGAGTGCGAATTAGGTTAGGAGCTGAAGACGATCAAGATCACGAAGACACGAAGACGATCAGGATCACGAAGGGCAAGAGCTGGAGCTGAAGACGAACAAGATCACGAAGGGCAAGAGCACGAGGAAGAGCTGGAGCTGAAGACGAACAAGATCACGAAGGGCAAGAGCACGAGGAAGAGCTGGAGCTGAAGACGATCAAGATCACGAAGACACGAAGACGATCAAGATCACGAAGACACGAAGACGATCAGGATCACGAAGGGCAAGAGCTGGAGCTGAAGACGAACAAGATCACGAAGGGCAAGAGCTGGAGCTGAAGACGAACAAGATCACGAAGGGCAAGAGCTGGAGCTGAAGACGAACAAGATCACGAAGGGCAAGAGCTGGAGCTGAAGACGAACAAGATCACGAAGGGCAAGAGCACGAGGAAGAGCTGGAGCTGAAGACGAACAAGATCACGAAGACACTAAGACGATCAGGATCACGAAAGGCAAGAGCTGGAGCTGAAGACGATCAAGATCACGAAGGGCAAGAGCTGGAGCTGAAGACGAACAAGATCACGAAGGGCAAGAGCTGGAGCTGAAGACGAACAAGATCACGAAGGGTAAGAGCACGAGGAAGAGCTGGAGCTGAAGACGATCAAGATCACGAAGACACGAAGACGATCAGGATCACGAATGGCAAGAGCTGGAGCTGAAGACGAACAAGATCACGAAGACACGAAGAAGGGCAAGATCACGAAGGGCAAGAGCTGGAGCTGAAGACGAACACGATCACGAAGACACAAAGACGATCATGATCACGAAGGGCAAGAGCTGGAGCTGAAGACGATCAAGATCACGAAGACACGAAGACGATCAGGATCACGAAGGGTAAGAGCTGGAGCTGAAGACAAACAAGATCACGAAGGGCAAGAGTACGAGGAAGAGCTGGAGCTGAAGACGATCAAGATCACGAAGGGCAAGGGCTGGAGCTGAAGACGAACAAGACCACGAGGGGCGAGAGCCGGAACTGAAGGAAGGAGGGTGAATCGAATCAACTAGGGAGCTTCTCCTCACCCCCCAGCTAGTAGTAAATTCCTTATGCAATAAGGAACCCTAAATTTCTAAATACTAAAACCATGCGGAAGCGCTGCCAATTTTTTGCTAGAATTAGGGTTTGCTTCACACTCAACTAAACAACCGGATAATTGGTCATTAGTAAGTAAAATCAGCCGGAGGTTCATTCGCAACGAGGTTGAGGTGGGATACTTGTGTGAATGGATGTGGTATATGCGTGGAATGTGATTCACGATCTTGGATACATCATATGTTGAAGGTGCACTGCTGGTCGCTGGCTGTGAGGTCCAGGGTCGAGTCAAGTGATCAATTGAATGCTGCCATCATGTTAAGCACAAAAAACTAATAAGAATCAGAAAAACAAACATAAGAATCGGAGTTGAAGTCAAGGAGATAATTAGGATTATAAGTTGGTAGAAAATAGGGAAGCCTGTCTGCTGCCAACTGGTTCCAGGGTCACACCTAAGCCTGAACCTGATCATTAAGGGTCTAATCAAGTTTGGAATGCTGAGTTGAACCCATGAGCGTTGACAACGTTGCATTCGGAGCCCTAGAGCAAAAGTTACACTTGTTTTAAGAGGTGGGTTCAATTAGAAGGCTGGATTAAGTCACCACCTCACTAGTTAACCACAAGGAACCCAAGTGAACATGAGACGTGTCGCCATGCTTGTATAAGTTGTGTATGAATGGGCTGAAGGTTGGTTACACAAGCAACCAGGCCCCATATTAGGATCTTGTGTTCAAGATAAGCCACCCTTGAGGGGCGGTTTATTTGGCTCACATTTTGGTGCGTCTGCCGGGAGGAGGCGTGTTCATGGTTGATTGTGCTAATTGTTCTATCGTTGGATGTAAGGTACAAACGCAATTAGCCTTATGGCGTATGGAGCAGCATGGGGCAACTTGAGGTAAGTGCCCTACTTGCTCGTGTGTGGTGAGTGATCATTTGAATGGTGAATGTTTTTGGAATGGTTGGAGGTATTGTATATGACTGAATGCCAAGTTGTGTTTAATGGTGGGGGTCTAGAAGGGAATGAGGTTTTCCCGACCTTCCAACCACAAAACACTTTGTATTGGAAGGATCCCCTTCTAGGCTTGTGGCTTGAGTTGAGCAAGGGGCCTAGGGGGGTCATCTTTACAGCTATACACACTATGGACATCCGGGGTACCCAAGTACTCGGGTACAGATTATATCACCACGGATGGTAGTCCGTGGACTCGTAGAGATTTTAGTGGTTGACACAAGTAACAGCTACTCTACCTCCCATTCTCTCCTTCTAACCCTACTCACTCCTTGGATGGTTATGGTGTCACTGAGATCTCTCCGAAGGGGTGTTAGACCCGTGTTTCCAAGGCTGGGAGCGGCGTAATATAAGTGAGCAAGGGGCCTACCCGCCCACTATCCGTCCTCCTCCCAGTCTCCCTCCACCTCCGATGCAGCTGGAGGTGGGATGTTTCAGGGAGTGACATGAGTCTTCACAACCGACACCAACCGGTACGCCGGAAGGTCACTCAAGACTCACTTATGACCCTCATACATCTGTCACTCCCCCCTCGTCCTTCCCTAGACACGTACAATCTCACCTGTTATTCCCATCCACCCAACTAATCTACTTGATGGAACAAGGAAACGACTGTAACGGTTAGAGTTGGAGTCACGCCCCTACTAACTATCTTCTCACCTCACCTGTTATTCCCACCCACCCGGACTAATCTACTTTGATGGAACAAGGAAACAGTGATTAGCTAGTTAGTATGGACTCGAGGAGTGGACTACTTGAAATGGCACTCACAATCATGTATGCAATCCGAGCTCTCCAACCATCGAAGGTCTTCTCAGAGCGTAGGTTTAGAATTAAACTGAAAGCAAATACACACATCAAGCAGTGAAGAGGGAAGCCACGAGACTCCTCTCTTATACCGCTAAGGACTCATACAAGAGTCCAAACTCAAACGATACCCTCTAACTAAAAGGCGGCGCATTAATTACTCTTGGCGGCGGTGGCTACCACTCCACACGACGTGCACAGTCAGAGGTCACTTATTACACAAAACCCAAGGCAAAACCAAGTCAAAACCCAAAGTCAACGCGGGGCCTAGTCCGCAAATGAACAGTGACCTATCCACTAAGATTCTGACCCTACTTCCGGGTCAACTCCTCAAGTCTTCTCTTCTCTTCCCTCCTCTTCCGCTTCTTCGAACTCTTGCTGGAAGTCGGGTGCGCCGCAGCCTTCGCGAGTGTCCCAAGTGGTGATAACAGATCCGCAGATGAAGAGGGTGCCGATCCGGCCATGGATGCCCGAGGCAAGGCCTCCATCGAAGTCACGGAGGCATCCGGACCACCCGGAGCGAGTAACACGGAAGTCGTGCTTCGGTGGGGCTCGGTTCGGGGCGGAAGGGTCGGTGTGAGACTCGGAGTCCCAGTGAAAACCTCTTGTCGTACTGGAAGGTGCAAGTATGCCAAACTCTCACTCGTGGTCTTCCCAAAAGGAGACATATCCGGCAAAGGAGTAACCGTCGGTGTCGCGCGGACAGGATCTCCAAGGGAAAACTGGCAAAGGAGAGTCGTGCGCGGAGGCTCCATCGTGGCATCCAAGCTATCCTTCCTTCCACTCTGTACTTGCGTGGTGAGATCTGAAGGGGAAGGACGAGCGAGAACTCCCAAAGGGGGAATTCGAGAAGGCGGAACAGGACTATCGAGATCAATCACTCCCTTCCCTTTCGGGGTTCCTTGGTCACCCGAATCTTGCTTCTCCGAGTCCTTTTCAGAACCCGAGTCCCCATCCTTGTCCGAATCTTCCACAAACTTGGGTAGGATATGGGTGAGGTTGCTTACCAACAACCTCATGTTGGCATAAGCATCCTCGATCTTCACAGTTTGCTCCATCATGAAGGCAATCACCTTCTTGCTGGAAATGTGGCCGTCCCTCTCCAATCTCGCATCAAACATCTTCGCCTTCATCACCGCCTCAGCCGGGACGTGTAACGCCTCCTCCACTTGTCGTAACGCCGAGGTCGAGGCATTGGCTTGGAGGAGAGCCTTCTTGCAACTCCTTTCGGCCTCCAACGCTCGGCTCTTCATCTTGGTCACCTCCAAAGTGAGTCGGTTCACCTTCTGTTCCATAAGGCGGAGGTCAACGAGTCCTCCCATCTTCTCTTTGGCTACTGCAACCAATCCTTGGTGAGGGATATTGCCGAGAAAACTACCCAACTGACCCAAGGTCTTGTCTACATCATCCACATACACTCGAAGAGCCTCCACCAACTCGGAGGCACGGTAAGACTTCCCTCCGAGTTGAGCTAACCCCGTAGCGGTTGCCCGGGTAGCAGCTCGAGTTCGGGTGGAAGGTGCTCCTCCACGACTCGGTTGTTGGCGCTTGGGGGGTGGGGGTGCTTCGCCCTCTGACTGCGACGAGCTACTCCCTCCCTCTGATCCGGGTTCGGACTCCGACTCCGTTCCGTCGAACTTCTTCATCATCAGTTGTGTGCCATACGCCATGGCCTCCTCTGGAGTGGTCTCCTTGAAGTGGTGATAGAGGTGGATGAGGTAAGGGCAAATGGGAGAACGCCTTGTGCTATTGACGCTCTTCGTCAACCTCATCACTACCTCCTTCATAATAAGAGCCCAATTCACCATTCGCTCTCCCAAATAAGCACCATACAAGGTGTTAGCCATAGTGATCGTGACTCGGGTGGGCTTCTCCGGGTGCAAGATGGGTACGAGGAACGCGAATACTCTCTTCGCCCGAGGGTCTTGACAATCTTGTACCTCATAGCCATTCTTGGCATCCTTGGTACCAAAGAGGCCCTTTGCGTACTCCTCCTTCTTCAAACTCGTGAAACCCGCCCCCTGTCGCGGAAAACCGTACACCTCTTGCCATCTTCCCATGGTCCAACGGTCCGGGCAAGCTCGTATGCTACTCTCCTCGGGCTCTAGTAGCGGGTCTTGTCGTAGCTCCTGTACCGTGGAATCCACACAAAAACTCCAACAGAAGTCGAGGAGCGAGAGACAACCCATCCGAAGAAGATCCTCCTTTAACTCCGTGAGTTCAAGTGGATCCCTTAGAAGGACGGGTGAGATGTCTCTTGTGGTGGAGGCCATGGTGAATCTGGCGTGGACCTCCTCCCTCGGCTGTGTGTACTCGGGCCTACCCGTCGGGTGTGAGTGTGCTCGGACCTACTCGTGGGGTGTGAGTATGCTTACACTGCTGGCCTTGGTCGTGATGCTGGCCTTGCCCCTCGTGTTTGTTAATCGTGATGCTCCTCCACGGCTGGTCTTGTTTCTCGTGAGATACTGCTGGTGTTGATCTTCGCCTCCTCCTGCTCGGAGCTACCTCTCTAGTCCAGCTCGGAGCTACCCGTGTGGTGTGAGTGTGCTCGGACCTACCCGTGGGTGTGAGTATGCTGACACTGCTGGCCTTGGTCCTCGTGTTGTTAATCGTGACGCTCCTCCACAGCTAATCTTGCTCCTTGTGTTGTTAATCGTGATGCTCCTCTTGGGATCCTCCAATGCTGGTGTGGACCTCCTCTCTCGGCTGTGTGTACTCGGGCCTATCCGTGGAGTGTGAGTGTGCTCGGACCTACCCGTGGGTGTGAGTATGCTTACACTGCTGGCCTTGGTCCTCATGTTGTTAATCGTGATGCTCCTCCACGGCTGGTCTTGCTCCTCGTCTTGTTAATCGTGATGCTCCTCCACGGCGGGGAAAGCTATTTTGCGTGCCTTGAGCCGTGAGCCGTGAGCCGTGAGCCTTTGGACGTGAGCCCAAAGCTAAAAAGTTAGAAAAAAAAGTAAAAGAAAATATTTTTTGATGAAGATATTTCTAATTTTAAAATATAACTTGGACCTATTACCGTGGATTAAATAGCAAAAGTTTCACTGCTTATAGTTATTTTTGTAAAAATTTATGATGGAACACTCCGTACATTTGCGTGTAAAGAACTAAAGGTTTTAGGTTTATGGATCGTTAGGGAGAAGGAGAGGTACGGATGTGGATGATTATGGTGGGGGAGAGGTCTAGAAAGAGACAATTAAGGAGATGCCTTTGTCTAGTTTAGGGTCAAGTTTGGAGAGGAATATTCTATGGTCGTGGAGAATTATTGAGAGTTCTGGATAAGGACAATAAGACAATCGGAAAGTTCAGGATGGAGAGGTATGAGGATAAGGGAAATTACGATGAAGAGACTTCATGGACATGGATAAGTAGGTTTAGGGACTGCTGGGAGATAGACTTTGAGATTAGTAGAGAGATAGAGAGTTTGGAATAGTGATAAATAGGGAGGAGAATTTAGAATAGGAAGTAGGTATGGGTGGGATTTAGAGTTGAGGATTTAGGGCATGGATTGACAAGAGAAAGTGATATAGATGAGAGCAGTAGGTGTAATGTAGGGGGGAAGTATTTTCCACATAAAATGGTGCATGCATGGTTTAGAGTAGTGTGGTATGTTATTTAAAACTCACTGGTTGTGGCCCTTGTAGTCTCACAACATTTTCATAAATGAGCAGTAGTACAATACAAAGTTCTGATACACTTGAGATTACTAAGGACCATAATGTTTTAGAAGCAGAACTTGGAGAATCCGCATAATCTCGTACCAGCTAAAACTAGGACTGTGGATGAAGACATCTACCTCCGGATCTAGTCCACAAAAAATGTTGAGGATGTAGTATAAGTGCTTACAGTATGTCCACGCCCCACGTTTGCCAAGTGACTTCTTCGACATCTCTGTAAACGCTGAACAATCACAACTTGGAAACTGTCCAATGGTAACCAAATACCTTGATACTTGTGAAATGGATTTGGACTCGAAGGTGACAATGCAACCCAATGCGTTAGGGGGAACCATACGAATCCTACAAATCTTACCAACAACAGACAATGCAGAAGCGCAACTGTTGAGCTGCTTAGTAGTAGGTGCATTGGCGTTCCTGCGGATATTTTTACCATACCTCTTCTTAGGGTGCTCGTCAGGGTTGGGAGGGGTAGGATAGGCCTTGAGGTCCAGGGAGGCGACTTCGTCAACAAAAAGCTTTCGAGGGGAAAGCTCCACGTATTTAGCTAGGCAAAAACCTGCATTCTCCAAGGCTAGAATCTCCTTCTTTGTGAGGTTCGTTCCCATCTTGATAGGCCACACGTCTGGTACTTGTGGCCTGGTCATTACCCATCTCCGTCTTGTGCCCTTCACACATCGCTCAATGTCGTCGTTGCAAAAGAAGAATTGCATTATCTCTTCCCTAGCCTTCCTGAAGTTATCCATGATACCAATGTATGTAGGGGCGGCGGTGGGCTTACCATCTTGGATGATCATGGCAACGCATTTCTTATTTGTTTGCGCTTGTTGAGCAAAACATTTTTTTGCAGATCGGCTATGGAGTCTCGCAATATGCCACTGCCTTTCATTGCAGACGGTCTCCTGAACTGCGGTGACATGCCGAATTCGAGGCGAAGAAGGTGGAGTCTTGGACGGGACGTTGTCTTCAACCTCTAGCACTGCATCCAACTCCTGGGGGCAGTCCTCCTTGGTCAGGTCCACTATTTTGCGATTACTTTGTTGTATTCTCACCCGAGGCCGTGATACACTAATCTTATCAGGTCGGTGGGAGTCGAATTCTGAACCTGGAGGAAGGTCAGCCTTCCGTTTTAGAGAAAGGAAGACTTCCTCACCTTCAAGATGAGGTTCACGAGTACAAAAGGTGGCAGCGCCAGGCATGTTGGCAAGGGCCGCGTGGAGAACTTTTGCATTTCCAGACCGCTCTGCTGTACGTTGGGCGGTACGTAGTCGAAGTTCTTCCTTGCTTGGTCCGGTCCCAGCCTTCTCACCCTTTAGAAATTGATAGTACCCAACAACTTGCATGAAGGCACGTACCATGTCATCGACGGTTGCCACATACAAGTCATTGCCTCTCTTGCCTGATTGTTGCAACCACTTGTTGTGGATGGTTTCGGCAAGATTGCAGGAAGGCATCTCCGCCAACTCGGATAGGGACATATTCTGCGAAGACGACAACATGTTGGCTCCAAATAATAATTATGTGACGTGGCATACATGTGAACATTCTTTGGAAACTCATCCAGCTGCACCGCTCAAGGTTTGTCAACGGATTCTCTAACAATGACCACCTTGGAGGTGGTGCCGTTAGCAGCACCTTCATAAAAGGGTACATTGGGTATTCATGATCATAGGAAAAGAGTAAGGCTGAAAAAATATATGAAGGTGAATAACAAGTGCAGAAGACTTACGAGTTCCATAAAGCCCCCCCATTGTCGGTATCGAAAATGCCAGAACGCCAGCCATAAATCAAGACGTGGAAGGCCCTCCTCTGTTGCTGCTCCTGATGATAACCACCATGAGCGGATTGCAAGGTACTTCGTTTCAGCCTCTTCCATCGACTTAGAGTCCTTATATTGTTTGCACAGCCGTTTGTGTTGATCGCGTAGGTCTGCCCTGATATCTGCCTGTGTATGTTTTTCCAAAGATTGGACCCAATGGAAAAGGCACGTGCGTTCTCGGTTGGGCATGGGGACTGTCTTGTCGCCATTTCCATAAACTATGCGCACGGCAATCCAGTTCGATTGGGCGCTGTCAGCCATGAATCCCTTGAAATTGGGATTTTCAACGTCGTGACGAGCAACAACTGCGTTGAGATTCTTCCAGAATAGCACTTGGGCATTGGCGTCTTCGGACATCATGTCGCACACAGCGATTGTCATCACTCGACAGTACGTGGAGTCGTACACATGACATGCCATCGTAGTCCATGTCTTGTGGCGCTTGACGTGGTCAAACATCATCCACGACTCCTCTAAATCACCTCCAGGCTGCATTCGATTGACCAGGTCAACGCCACTCGCTGGTCCTAATTCTGACATCTTGAATATGAATACCTTGTCATCTTCTTTACCTTGCCCCGGAAAGCGGTTTTCCTGTACAAAGGCCCAGTTGCTGGAACCTCTGAGCTTGGTGATGCTATCTTGTTCACCGTAACGGCGGAGGTGCCTAAAAGTAGTCACCTCGTTCCGGATACTAGGAGAGGACATCTGCTTGAATTTATCTAGGAGTGGGACAAGTTCAACAAAACTCAACGTCTTCTTTGTAACACCATCAGGGCAGAGAAGTAACTCTCCAAGATAGTCCTTGCTCGCCTCGAGGACAATAGACGAGTTTGTTGCTGTAGGTGTCCTCTCAACCTGCTCTGCGATGCGAGTCTTCAGTATGTGTGATGATTCCCTGCAAACTCCCGTCCTAACCGAATGACTGTGAAATCCCAGATGGACACACGCTCGACTCTGATGGCTCTGGCCAAGGACATAGTAAATTTTAGCGGGACACGTTCTTAAGCAAGTAGGAGGGGTCCGACAGACCGAACAGACGACAGTGGAGTTAAGAGGGGGGTCACAACCAGGATTAAAGGGAGAGTCCGCGGTGCCCTCCCATTCAGTTTCATTCCTGGGAGAAGTGCGATGGATTCGATTCAGGTAGTCGCAGGTGGGGTTGGTGCACAGGAGATTCCCCAAACAAGAGGACATTCTAAACGTGAGGTCGTGCTCAGACTTAATGTGGGACGTGACTGTCCGGGTCCAGGCATTACCGTCATAAGCTTTGTCCATCCCCTCCAAAAGACCAGCCTTAGACGATCGCGTGTAGTTTCCTAGTGAGGGAAGTTCAAAGATCCGGTCACCGTCAAAAGTCACAGGAAGAACGTTCACCTGTTCGATTGTCATGGCAGTATAATCTAATTTACTCAATACCGACCTTGCTCTTTGACGGGTGCTGAGACTTCGGAGGCATTCCACTATACTAACAGGAGCTAGTCTAGACGGTGCAAAGGGTGGTTTGATTTTAGAAGGGCCTGCAGAAACAGAAGGACTCGCAATTGGAATGTGTGGACTAGGCTCCGACTTTGGAAATATGCTAATTGGGGTACTAGGGAAGCACTCTGTGTCGGAGTCGTCACTGAGAATAAGGATGGTATCTTCAGTGGCTTCAATTTTCACCTTAGACAGGAGCGGTGTCACCTCTGCAACAGTTGAGGGTTGTCTAGGCGTCAACATTACAGATGGAGTACCAGATTCACTAATCCTTGTCCCATACACTCGGTACTCTCCTGATTTCAACAACCACACTTCGCAATCGTCACAAATACTAGAGATTTGAGCTATAGTATGGGAAATCTCTCCACTCTCCTTATAATGAACATCCTTATCAATGTGCAAGCCTCTCTCTACTAGCTGAAATCGTGAAGCTAGTCGACTAGACTTTACAACAGCGTATCCATCCTCTGATAGATTGAATGAGATGGGTACTTCCTGGACATCTCCTCGGATGAGTACACTCTGGACAAGATGATCCTCAATAGTAGCCATGACGATAACCAAACCATTAACACAACAGAGTTTGAAGAGGAAGAAACAAGAGAATGTGGAGCCTTATATAGGTTTCACTCGAGAGCCTGAAGGTCAAGGTAATTATGTGGTAAGAAACGGAGGGGTAAAATGCATCTATTCAATAGAGCGAGAATTGATATTTGGCTCTCAGTGGCGCCATCGGTTATTTAGTTGAGTCACGCCCTCTATGTTCTTATTTTGGATAAAAAGGGAACAACGCCAGATATTGATTAAAATTTAGAATTTAGATCCTTTTTGGCGGGCGAGACGGTTTGGGAGATTATAGTAAATACGATACATCTTGGACGTAAGCCCAATAAAGTGTTGTAAAGACGGCTATATGTTTGAATAGGAACAGTGGTTATCTAATTCAATTAAAGGTGATGGATGCAAAGTAATAGAAATCTCGCCGAGGGTTCATCATTTAATCAGTTAAGCCCGTTAAGGAGGTGGCTGTGGTGGCAATATAAGATTAGTATGGGAAATCAATATTGCAGCTGAGTCAATTATCTTTTGGTAGTGATGTGGTTTATTGGCATATACGTTTGCCTGGATTGGTTAAGTGGTCTGGTTAGGATGCAAAACTAATCAGCCATTGGTAGCAGTGAGAGAATGCCAAAGAAGAAGTTTTGTTTCAGCAATAGGAAGACCATGCTGAGGAACAAAATGATGAGAGAAAAGAAGCAGAGAGCTAGAATTGCAGAGATTGGTGAGACGGCCAAAGTGTTAGAGTTCTCCGATCAAGTTGTTCAGACTGGAAAAATGAGTGAAGAGGATAATCTAGATCTTGAAAGTATACCCGCGATTGTCCAGGGCCCAGGGCAACTGGAACATGGATCCCCAAGTAGAAGCGAGAGTCGCAGCACATCACTGGGAGCAGACATGGCATCTGGAGACCCATACTCAAGACAACCTCCTTTACAATCAGGTAATGTGCATGATTATTAACCTTCTAGACGTTACAACATGTAAAGTCAATAAATGCAACAAGATGTTTACTCTCTGAATTATACCGTGAGAACCAAAAGTCGTAACAAGAAGTTTTTGTTCCTTTTACTTGATGACATAACCCTAAAAATTTTAGCTCATTTTGTTTAGAAGTCTAGTCAAAGAAATCCATAGATTGAGTAGTTTTCATTTGCAGCTTTGAAGATGTAACTTTAGTTTATAGTTTTGTGTCGTTTTCAAGCTTGGAGAAGTTTGCGAGTAATGTTGGTGACTCTCTATTACATTGTAAGTCGTGTTTTTTTACAGTTGAAGTGATGGATCAATACTTTCCTTTGTTGTTAGCTTGTGTGATTCTTCATTCTCAAGTTTAAAGACTTTGGTGGTTGATTTAGGGTTTGGTCAACGCACTTGTTGGTGTTTGAGGTCGTGGTTGAGAGCGGAGTAAGAAGGATGGTCGCAGTTGTGTTTGAGGTCGTGGTTGAGAGCGTAGTAGAAGGATGCTCGCAGTTCTGTTTCTGGTCGTTTTTTTCAGTACAGTAGGAAGGTTGCACGTAGTCACAGTTTAGAATTGACAGAAGGTAATATTATGAAAAGGGTTCTGAAATTAGGTTTTCGACTTGGATATTGGAATAGGGTTTTGAACTTGAAATTTGTTGATGTTGATTTGCTAGAAAGAGGTGTGGAGGTTAAACGGTGGTTGTTGAACTCTTGTTGTTGTCGCAGACGAAGAAGGAGCGATTCAAACGCAGCTACGTGGGAAGCGAAACTCATCGCGTGCAAGGGATCTCTTGGCAGGTAAGTTCATTTGATTTGCAAGACTTACTCATGTTGATTATGAAGGTATCCACATACATCTTAACTGCAAAAGTCTAGACTAAATTGTTCTATTTGGAATGGATCTGACAAGAGGCCGAAACTAGGAGTTGTGAAAAAGTAAAGAATATTTGTTTCGTTTAGTTCCAAAGTCGGGACAGTAAGGAGTCGGGATAGTAAGGAGTTGGGTTCGGGACAGTATGGGGTCGGGACAGTATGGGGTCGGGACAGTAGGGAGAGGGAGAGGAAGGAGTCGGGACAGTAAAGATCGTGTCGGGACAGTGCGTGCGAGGGTGAGTAAGGAGTCGGGACAGAAAGGGGTCGGGACAGTAGGGTGCGGGGGAGAAAGGAGTCGGGACAGTGAGGGTCGTCTCGGGACTGTATGGGAGAGGGAGAGTAAGGAGTCGGGACAGGAGGGGATCGGGACAGTAGGGTGAGGGAGAGAAAGGAGTCGGGACAGTAAGGGTCGTGTCGGGACAGTAAGAGAGCGGGAGAGTAAGGAGGCAGTTTAGGGATGAGTGTGGACAGTAGGGAGAGGGAGAGGAGGGAGTCAGGAGAGTAAGGTAGAGGGAGAGTAGAGAGTCAGGACCCCTGTAAACGTCAACAGATGTCTAATAAATGTCAACAGATCCCTGTGTGTCCGACAATAATACTCCGCTACACGTCAATTAAACTCCGCTAAAGGTCAACAATAATCTGCTAAACATCAATTAAACTCCGCTAAACGTCTACCAAACTCTGCTTAACTTCAAATACCGGAAACCTTCAATGCAGGGAGGTATTTTATTGTGTCGTACACATAACTTGTAGAGTTCCAGTAACATTATTTGTTGCACTTACATGCTTAGTGTAGTTGCGGTTGTAGATTTCGGTCAACGTCAACAAGTGACGTTCTATTTAGTTGAAGTAAAATGGCCCTGTGAATGCCATGACGACACCTGTTAAGCAAGAGCCACGATTCAGATTCAGCTCGATTTGGAGCTGGATCGTCAACTGTAATATTTAATTTGTACCAAGGTTGTTTGGTAGATCCACTGTGAAGCAAGTGCCGTTGGCGGCACCTACTTCACCGTGGATCTACCAAACAAACTTGTTACTGACTAAATATTACAGTTGTCGATCCAGCTTCAAATCGACATGAATCTGAATCGTTGGACTTGGATTTTTTATAGAGATCAAAATGGATGCAGCATAGGGGCTTCCCGGATGGTCACCTGGACCAGTACTATTTCGGCCCATAGGAGCTTAACTTCAGAGTTCTGATGGGATCTGGTGTAGTGGCCATGGTATGACCGCATCACGTTCATCGAGCTTAACTTCAGAGTTCTGATGGGATCTGGTGTAGTGGCCTTGGTATGACTGCATCACGTTCATCCATCAGAGCTGAAGCTCGATAATCCAACGTGTTGGTGTCCACGCCGGAGCTGTAGTTAGTTAAACAACGTTGTTGGAGTTTTTTTTAACCAACATTGATGGCGTCCACGTCGAAGCAGAATCTGGTTAATTCAACGTTGGTGGCGTCCACGTCGAGGCTGTAGTTAGTTATATCAACGTTGTTGGCGTCCACGTTGAAGCAGAAGCTAGTTACACCAACGTTGTTGGCGTCCACGTCGGAGCTGTAGTTAGTTAAACAACGTTGTTGGCGTCCACGTCGGAGCTGTAGATAGTTAAACAATGTTGTTGGAGTCCACGTCGGAGCTGTAGTTAGTTAAACAACGTTGTTGGCGTCCACGTCGGAGCTGTAGATAGTTAAACAACGTTGTTGGCGTCCACGTCGGAGCTGTAGATAGTTAAACAATGTTGTTGGAGTCCACGTCGGAGCTGCAGTTAGTTAAACAACGTTGTTGGCGTCCACGTCGAAGCAGATGTTAATTGATGAATTGTCCAACGATTCACATTCAGAGAACTTCTAAGTTCTGCAGTTCAGCAGACGTTGAAGTACACTCGTGAGCCATCATACCTAGCTGTTCATAGAAGTGCACTCGTGAGCCATCATACCTAGAAGTGCACTACTGCCCGACCATCATACCTAGCAGTTCAGCAGACGACGTGGACGCAGAAGATAAATGATGAACTGTTGAACTTAGGAGATGTCGACGAAACTGCAGAACTTGTCCACCGATTCTTGATACCGGGTAGGTATGATGGCCGGGCAGGTGAGTGGTGGTAGAACACCTGTGAAGCAAGTGCCGCTGGCGGCACCTCCTTCACAGGTGTTCTACCAAATCAGAAAAGTGAACCCACTGATCGATGCCTCCTTTCGCGACTCGCGCGTATTAGTCTTGGCTTATATTTCCTGGCCACGTTGCCATTGAATGAATCCAATCGTTTTCAACGGTGTTGCAACCTCTCCAGCTTCGAAGTCTGAACTCAACTGTCAGAGACGGTAGACGCCAGACCCTGTTGGTGGGGCCATGTGTATAATATAACTCCGCTAGCTTATATTATCGTTACGTTAAATAGTCTGGCTTCGATTGAAGTAGTCTACTTCGCCAGAGGGGGATCGCCAATGCCCCACATGATTCGCAGCGTGCGAATTCGACTTTAATGAAGAGGTCCACAAAATCTCTGACGAACTCATTCTGTGCACATCGTGACCTAGTAGTACCTGGTTGTCGTGTTCTCATACCTTGGTGCATGTATGCATGCAACAGAAATATCAGTTCTGTCAAAACCAACTGTAATAATTCTAAACCTTTATTTATGAACACATCACATTTGTATACACACAATTGCAAGTCCTGTTCGAGGAGGGAGTACAATCTGAGTCTCTCCGCGGAATATAGGGCGCATGTGTATGCGGTCTGGTCCGTATACACGAGCAGTTCGTAGGCTCGTCACTCGTGAAACCAGGAATGGAGCAACTGTAGGATGGCCTCGTCACTCGCGAGGTTAATTTATCGGAGATCTGCTGAGGATGCTAATCTCAGCCAACTTCACATGCATGTGCGAATGTAGAGTTGGAGTGTATTGTTCACTGAAAGCAAAGTAATGTAGTCTGAGCGTTGAGAAGTGATAAGGGCACGAACAAAATACAATTCTATGTTGGCAATGCAGATTTTTAGAGTGAATGTTCGTTATTCCTTACATGTAGCTGGGTTGGGAAGAGGAAGAATCGATTGAAATGCGATTTCATTAATATGTATGCGTGGTTTCAAATAGTTTTACTGCTGAAATATCGTGAAGTATACCCACCATTCACACCTCTGATATGTTGTCTGCAAAGACGATTTCTTACTGGGAGCAATGACGATTTCTCACTGTCTGCAATGACGATTTCTCACGGGAGAGCTGATTGCGGAATGGAGCTTCTTTCACTCATCGACTGTCAGTGTCTCAGTTATTTGTTACAGTTTTGTATTGAAGTAACGATGTGGTTGTGATAATTTCGATTTGTCCAGGAGGTTGTCAATGTTAGCTTCGAATATTTTGATCCAAAACCAGATGATTTTCATGACCTTAAGGCAATACTACGCATGTACCTGGATGTTGAAGTCTGGGATATTAGTGCTTTTAAGGATTTGATATTAGTACAGACAACTGTGGGCACTGTTGTGAAGGATGAGAACGTCGATAGTCTCTTGGACTCCTCACTGCATTTAACCTTGGGCGCGAATGGAGCAACTGTAGGATGGCCGGACAGGTGCAAGGTTCGAGGACACCTGTGAAGCAAGTGCCGCTGGCGGCACCTCCTTCACAGGGGTCCTTCCAAACATAGTGGATTTCGGTACTTTCACATTTGGTACTATTTGTTCATTAAGTACTTCTACAGTGACGACATTATGTGCGAGGATTTTCTAAACGTGTGATGTATATTGGAAACGAGTGAGGTTCACTCGTGAAACCAGGAATGTATAATTGTGAAACCAGTTCGTTTATTCGTGCAACTAGTGATGATTATTCGATAAACCGGTGATGTTCACTCGTGAAACCAGGAAACCACTGATGTAAATTCGTGACTGTTTGTTAGACTGTCTTCATTAAATTTTGAAGTTAACACAAATGCTTTGTTGCAGATATGGAGCTTGAGGGCGTGGAACGTGAATTCGACCAAGTGGGCAACGTGCAACCTCCAATTTGTGAAAATTCAGGTAGCAAATGCATCTAGATTATCAAAAGCGGTTCTGTATTGTATTCTATTCCATTTGATTAATCATTCTCTAGATGCAGGGGTCCATTCCAATGATGATGAAGACAATGACAACAATTTAGAGGATGAGAGCGTCAATGATGATCTTCGGGAGGAAATGTCAGCCGAGGATTTGAGGAGAGAGATGGATTCACTTGTATTACAGGAATCAGTGAACACGAGTCTTGTCCTGGAGAAGTTACGGATGAAGCCACGAAAGAAGTCCAAGATTGATATCCCTCTGTGTAGAATGAAGGAAGTATTGGCGGTGAGGCCGCCTCTCTCAAACGACGTCAGCTCTTTAGGGGCTCACTTTGTGAGCACCGGATACATGGAAGGTCATGGCGTATTCTATGTTGCACTGCAAAATGATCACGGGAAGACACTTGATGTTAGCGAGGAGATTATTCTTGGATGGAGTCCATTGTGGAAGAAGAAGAATGACGAGTTTGAGGCACAGTTGCTGGCAGATGAAGACTTGATGAAATACTCGGGTAAGATGTTCTATGTTTGGGATGGGAACCATCGTCTCAAAGCTTGGCTGGAGATTATCAACAGAGACCACGGTGATGACAAAGATTGGCACTACGCAGTGGAGTCGATTATCTTGGATGTTCCAACAGGTTCGACAGGACCACTCGTGACTGCACTCCACCAGGTCAATTGGTAAGTTCTGATTTCACGAAATTTACTAAATTATAAAAATTGCCTACATTGTCCCTTAACTCCATCCATTCCTTTTGCAGGCGGAACCAGAGGTGCCATGTGAAATCCAATCTAGTCCACAAGCTGTATAGAATTCAACGAATTGCTGGGCAACCCCTCTCTTATTTTGAGAACCTAGTGACAAAGGCTGATATTGATGATGCGATTGCAAAACGTGATAGAACTCCAACATGGTACACGCTTACTGTTAAAGGACTCGTTGGAGTACTATATCAGGTACTATTCTTCTTTTACAACTTCATTTCATTTATCTGACAATCAATATTTGTCAAATATATGATCATTCTTAGTGAAAAGGCCTTGTGGAGTTAATTGTATGTCATCAACACCCCTTGAAGGAAGTGCCGCTAACGGCACTCACTTTTCATAATGCTAATACCTTTCTGGAGGCAGCCTCTAGTGCGAGTATTACCAGCAGCTCAATCTTTTGGAGGGCAAGTCGCTTGTACATGACATCCCATTGAGAGAGTGCCGCTAGCGGCACCCTCTTCTTTAGATGTTGATGGTTTATTTGGGGAAGCCTGTAGAGGGAGTTATTTGAGCGGCTCACCTTTTTAGAGGTGCAAGTGGCTTGCTCAAGGTATCCAGTAAAGTATGTGCCGTTGGCGGCACTCTCTTTAATGGATGTTGATGGCTTCCTTGAGGCAGCCTCTCCTGGGAGTGTTTCCAGCCGCTTATCCTGTTGAAGGTACAAGTGGCTTGCTCAAGGCACCCCTTAGAGAGAGTGCCGCTAGCGGCACCCTCTTCTTGAGGTGTTAATGGCTTCCTTGGGGAAGTGTCAAGAGGGAGTGATGCCAGCACCACACCGTTTATGAGGTGCAAGTGGCTTGCTCAAGGCATCCTGTGGAGTGAATGACGTTGGCCACCCTTCCCTTTTAGAGGCTGCGAGGTACCTTTGGGTAGTCTGAAAAGGGGAGCCGCTAGCGGCGCCTCTATTAGAGTGACAAGGAGTTCCTCCCTCTAACCTCCTTTGAGGGTGGTACCGTTGGCGGCACTTTATTTTGGAGGATCTTGCAGTGGCTCTCTAGTCTCTTACACAGGGTTTTCTAATGATTTTTGTGTCTCAATTCAGCAAGAGATTGGTGAAGCAGCAGCGCATGCCAACAGAATGTTTATTGAGAAGTATCCAGAGAAGACAGTTCAGTGGAATAGGAAGGATTTGCATCACGAAGTATTGGAAAAGGTGAAGAAGGTGAAGAAGGACTATGTCACTGAGGTGAAGAAGCAGCTGCCTCCGGCTGACCCAAAGCACACGCCTGATTTTCTCAATCAGGTTAAAATCCATTACGAGAGGCGGGAAGATGACCGAGAGATGTCACAAGAGAAGTTGTTCTATTTGGCAACATCCGCGATGTCTGCAGCAATGAAGGTTAAGTGGCTTGAGCGGTGGAACATGAAGCCCTCTGTTCGAAAAGCTGTGAGATTTCCTGAGACCAAATTCAATGACCACGACTTCCCCCTTTGGCTAACTCGGGCTACCTGGTGGGCACAGGTGTGTTGATTTTGATACCATTTCCCATTATCACATGTTTGATACTTTCATGTGAATTTTAATTATACATTGTGCGTGATTTCAGATCTCTTCTGAAACAAATGATCTTCTTCATGGTACATTGGCTGAACTGAACGAGACTGTCAACTATCACCCGGTTGATGAAGAGGCCATTCCAAGTATTGTTGACTGGGTTGAGCAGATGCGCATTCAACTTTGGGAAATTGCTTTCAACACTGAGTTGGCAACCAAAGGTGTCTCTAAGAACAACACTCCAGATGAGCAGAAGTTTTTATCTGAGGCTGTCAATCGAACTTTATACAGGTACTTCCATTACGTGTTGCTTCCCAGGAAGGCAGTTTCAAGAATCCCCCCTTTCTTTGCAAACTACTTGGATCCTACAAGTGACAGCTGCATGTTCACTGAGGAGATTATGAAGGACTGGGATCGGGAGCATTGGAAGAAATGTGGGTGGTACTTAGATTGTCAAAAGAATAGACCACCTCTATTTGACATTCCACTACGGAATTCTATTCAGCCTGCTCTAGCAGGAACAGAGTTGGTCACGGTTGTGACAGAACCCATGAAGAAGACTAGAGGGGCACGGAAAAAGGCAGTCGAGGAAGATGCAAAGAAGAAGAAAGCTGCTGAGGAAGAGGTCGCGAGGAAGTTGAAGGAGGCAGAAGAAGAGGTGACGCGGAAGCTACAAGCGGCAAATGCGGCGGAGGCAACGGCATCACGCAAAGCGGCAGCCTTGGAAGCACAGCTCGCGGCAAGAGATGCAGCACCAAGACGGCAACAACTACATGCTGCTTTGCCCTTTGATGGCGATGATGATCATGATGCTCAAGAGACATCCTTCTTCACGGCACCCCCCGAGACTCAGCAACGTCTCTCTATCTCCCCCGCTACTCATATTCAGCTTATGGACTCGTCTAATCCCTTATCCATAGGTTTCAAAAGATTGAAGAGGAAGATGGCCACTGGAAAATCCACCAAACAGCCTGGCGTGGACTTTGTGTCCACAACGCTTATTGAAAACACAAGCCTCACAAAGATAATGGATGTTCTACCGCAAGTGCACCCGGTTCTTGCCAACATGAACAAGTTCTGCATGGAGGTAAGACAACTACTGTTTTATAGTCGTTCATTTGAATGCATGCATGGTTTAACCCTTGAATCCTACGTTCTTGTAGATCCAAGCTTCGACCACTATCCCAGAACGTTCGGAGGCTTGCCCGCACGGTGGCTTCAATCTAATCATTGGAGACTTCCCTGATGGGATGCCGATACCTTCAATCTCCTTACAGCCTACTGTCGTTCCTACGTGGAACATTTACAACAAAAAGGATGTTGAGTCTGTTTTCGAGTTTGGGCATGAATTTCTTCACCGTCAGGGTAGTATTTTGGCCTTTGCACCTGAATGTCCCAAGGTCCGAACCGATATTTTGAGCTACGCCGATGCGTACGGATTCTACATGTTACGGGAGTGGTGGGGTATAAACGAGCTTCCGTTGCATTCAAGTGTGGATCGAAAAGTAAAGGTAATACACTATCATCATTCTCATCAATTTTTAGTTCCTACACATTCATCTCAACTTCTATACAGTCTTTTCACTTTTATCATTTATTTTTGACAGTCCCGACGATTCAGGGTTCAGTTATTTGTGCCCAAGGTAGTTCAACCGGAAGACTTCATTGTTGCTCCAGATGAGACTTTGTCGGAATTAAACGTCGATGTCTCCGACTCTGATGTTGTTTTCAACTACACCTCCCTAGAGTCACAAACTATGAATGGGAACGTCCCATGGAGGGGTCCCCGCGAGAAGGATACCGTTGTTCTGCGAATGCTCATTGTAGCTCTTACTAAGCCGGGCTCACTTGTCCTTGATGCGTTCGCATCCACAGGTAATACTTTTGATATACTTTCATTCATTAAATTTGCATCCACAATTAAACAATAACAATTCTCTACACTTCACTTTTGTCAGGAAATTCTATTCACGCATGCAAGGACATTGGGCGCCACATTGTGGCTTTGGAGCAAGACAATGATGTCTTTGAGGCCTTATTGAAGCCTCTGCGTGCAGTAACCCCTAATACTCCAAGGCCTACTGCGTCTTCGTCCATTGGTTCCCGCCTTGCCGACGAGATCCAAATCCAACCGGTGGCTAAGCGCAATAGATTCAGTACGTAAGCACCTTCTGTCTTCCAATCAATTTCCATCTTTAATTTGGAAGTCCTCTAAATGTCTCTACCTTGTTATGTTCAAATTTGTAGCCCTATGTGTAGAATAATATGGCCTCTAGAGGCACCTTCTCACATGTTCCTTAATTTGGTTGTGGCATTTGCAGAATGATGGCCAACGTTTGTTCCCCCACTCGAGACTACATAATGGCTCCATGGCATGCAGAAGAGGCCCTTAGGCAGACAGCTGCATCATCCCCGTGTTCAATTAGTAGAGAACGTTATTTTGATCGGCGTGTTCTTCAATTCATTGATGATGAGGCTGACGTAGAGCTGCATTATATTTCTACGTCGTACGAAAGCTCTGAGGACATGTCATGTTAAACTAACATTTCTTCAATCCAAGATATTTGCCAAATATTACAACCACTAATGTAGATATTTTGTTTCCTTTGCAAATACTCTCATTCAATATCCCTTCTTTGCCATGTTCTTTGCTAATACTCTCATTCAATATCCCTTCTTTGCCATGTTCTTTGCTCTACTTGATTGTTGATAGTTGAGTTGCACATTTTGTAGGGTTCTCAATTGAAGCCCTATCATTGGTAAATTAAATATGGTAAAGTTCAAGACTTCCATCCTTACTACTGTTGAGTTCAAAGTGAGTCGTTTGAGACTCTAAAATGTCTCAATTTAATGAATATGGCGATACAACTTCGATTTTAAATCTCTATCCTTTTATATGTTTATAGAAGAAAATCTGTGACAACTCATGAAAAACACCTATAATAACTGAGGGCTTATGGAGATTATGACCTATTCTACTGGTGTCGAGAAATATATATTATGCCGAACGACGAATTGCAATTCATTGTAAGTCAAATATTATGACAGAATTTCAGCAAGGAAGTTGACTGACAATTTATCTCTACTACCTCCCATTCATACTTTAAGTGTAACGCATATTGAAATCTCAACATTTTGAGTTGAGTTTTATCCATCTCCAATCATTCAATGTAGAAGGACATTACTAAGACGTTTTTGGGAGATCAGTTTTATCCTAAATCCGACATTTCATGAAACAGTTTTAGGGTTTCGAATTTTGAATGTGCCGAGCAAGCACTTTGGGCACCTCGAAAAACTTTTGCTAGGACACTGTATTGAATGTGAGATTTTCAATACTTGCAAGACATATTTTTTCCTTCATAATGAAAAAATATATCATTGTCTTTCGTGAAAAATAGCATATTAACCCAAGTCAAACATTTTAACACATTGTCGGGCACGGTACCAAAAAAACTTCTTCTTTTCCACATAAAGCTTAGAGATCTTCATGTTATATACAATTTTGTATTGCACAAGAATATGTAGTGGAAATCTTCTTATTGACCATTTGAATTATCAATCTAAAACATATTTATTTCACAAAAAATGCAAACACAAATTGGCAATTTTCAAACCTCCACTCCTTCCATAGTTGTTTTGAATATGCTACACACCTTTCCTCTACCTCTAAAATTTGGTGAAGAAGGAACTTACATCATGCTCAACACGAGGATAATGGATTTACACATTCTGTAGTGAAAATATTTGACACCAAGTGAAGTCAAAGTTTGCTAATCCACGGAACGCTGGAAAAATAATGAAGCAGTTGTTTTTATATAAACATTAATATAATCTTTCACTTCGTGCGCTCAAAGTTTGTGAAATATTGTGAGTATGTTACTTATTAAGTCGTATATGAGATCCTTTGGTCAAAACTAGAAATGATAGTTTTTTTTTCCTTCTTGAATCATTGCATTAGAATTAAACAATTCTGAAGTGTTTTGGTGCGAAACTGTCACGGTACCTAAAGGATTAAACTGTGCGTCATTACTTTTCCTCCCTCACAGGCCTCAATAGCCTTGGCCTATTAGCGCCCCCATCAGACCGCTTTACAAGCAGCTTTTATTCTCCTAGGTTGAGTTTCCATGTGGTTAATTTTTCTCTTTGCCCTCTTATATTTCCATGTTATTGTATTCTAGCTGGTAGCTAGTGGCAGTGTTCGAGATAGTTTAAGCCTTGGAATCGTGGACATGGTTTAGGATTTCAGGGTTTAGAAAGATAGTGTTGAGTTGTTTCCTTCTTCGGTTGCTTTTAATGAAAATAGCACCGCCGCTCGCGGTGTTGTCCAGGTCAAAAAAAACCCGACAAGGAAGGTGCACCTAGGGGACCTGATGTGGATAAAAAATGACACTCTATGTTGGAGTTTCTACCACCCCCCGACGCTTTTCTTTTCAACTACCTTTGATAGTTATCTGTCTTATTTGTGTTCTTTTTTAACGTCTAACTAATCTGCAAGGCTTTTTTATGTTTATGTGGTGTAATCAATAAGGTTTTATTGGCCCACCTTATTTGTGGTGTTAGGATCCTTCAATTTTTACTACATTGGTATGACCTAAAGTCAATGTCTACACCAAATTCAAAGACTTCCTACCTATAAGGATTGCATCCCCTTCCCTTTATTGGTATTGAATAGGTTTACAACAATGTATTGGAGGAACATTAAGTAACAGTTTTGTAGAAATGGCTAACTTTTGTGGAGATGAGATTGTCATCCTCGATGATGTCTAGAGCAATTGTTAGACGAGGTTGGTAGAGCAATTGCTAGACGAGGTTGATAGGGAAGATGAAGGTTGTACGGATGCTGCACTTGTGACACGTATGGCTTATGCGAGTAATGCGGAGAGGCAAGACAATGTAGTGGTCGTTGTAGAGCCCAAGGGAGATTATGAGGGAACAATTCTTCTCAAGAAGAGTACTGCATATAGTGTTCCTTCAAAATACAAAGATTCTTTCATTGACTGGTCAATGAAAGCCTTCAAGGAGAGAAAGAAAGATCCGACATGCCAATACACCACCCTGTTCATTTTGAATTAGTGCACATGACGTGTAGATATATGGGACCTCCCTTACTGAAGAGGCGTAGGATCAAGGAAGCTTCACATCTTCTAAATAACCTAGATCATATTTGAGTAAAAGCATGTTTAAATTCAAGGCTTCTTCGTCTGCTCTAATGAAGTGTAGAATCAATTGCCTAGTTTTTAATACTACATAAGACTATGCCTTATGTAGTACAATCTATATACAATATGTCTTCTATTACAATATGTTGTGTAACCCTTACACGGTCATAGGGTACCTATCATCTTTGTGACAATTCATTATTTGGACTACAACCAATACTTTACAAGGAATTCCACGATAATAGGCCCTTATCCTTAGATGATAGTTAAGACTTTCAATTGAAATGTTACTTTATGGAAAACTTTCTATTTTTTTTTACTTTTTTTTACTTTCACTTTTTTTTTACTATTTTTTTTTTACTTTCACTTTCACTTTAATGATATTCTTTTCCAAAAAGGGTCCAAATATATAGCTTTAGGCTCGCGAACGAAGGCTCACGGCTCATGGCTCACGGCTCAAGGCACGCAAAATAGCTTCGTCCCCTCCACGGCTGGTCTTGCTCCTCGTCTTGTTAATCGTGATGCTCCTCCACGGCTGGTCTTGCTCCTCGTGAGATACTGCTGGTGTTGATCATCGCCTCCTCCTGCTCGGAGCTACCTCCCCTGTCCAGCTCGGAGCTACCTGTCCAGCTCGGAGCTACCTCTCTAGTCCAGCTCGAAGCTACCTAAGCCGCTTGCTTTGTGTGGTATAGAGTTCTCCCATGACCGGTTCCTTATACTAGGGTCGTGGGGGGTTTCCTTGCCGTTGCCGGTGGGGCTTCCTTGCCGTTGCCGGTTGAGCTTCCTTGTCGGTACCGTTGGATCTTTCTTGGGGTAAGCCCCCCCCCCGAGCTCTCGGTCCACCCGTTTGACAAGGGTGTTAGGATCCGGTGTTAATCCACAACTTGTCCCTTTTTGTACTTCCCTAGGATCCTATTCCTTTCCTATCTTAATTCTCCCTAAGAGCCACTACTAGGTGGCTACTAACTTCTAAACTTAATAAGGTGGTACGGTGATACCCTTCCTAAGCAACTAATTAAAAAAAAATTAAAAGTTGGGGTACGACACAAGTTAACGCTATGTATGTGTGAATGAGCTACTTGGAGGGGAGTTGGAGTCGTGGACGCATCCAAGACGTAGGGGTGCTGATGGAAGGAGCGTTGCGTACGGTATGTGCACTATACCCTCTTTTTAGGACCACGAGTAGTAAATAGGATCAACTTGGATGTGGTGACCACACTAGGGTTAGAAAACCCTGATTTCCCACTTGAGCCGTGTGGAACACTTGCCTTAGAACCGCTAGGTTGGCCAACCACGAAATTGCATGTAACGAATCTTGTGCTAACAAGTGGAGTGGCTGGAGTTGCTTTAAGGTAAGTTATCCCCCTCTAAAATATTGTATGCGACTCATGGGTTGGCCTTAGAATCGTTAGAGAGCGAATAGGTCCACGGTCGACTTCAACTAATGGTGACAGGGTGGCTGGAGATGCATCAAGGTATGTCTTCTTCACGGTGATAACATTGTATTCACACCTTGTTGCATGCCGTCCCGTAATGGTGTCGTTTTCCTCCTAGTGGGTAATGCCTAGTTCAAGGTGGTAAAAGGTGGAAGGGGGGATATCAAAGATACCGAGGAACCCCACCTTTTATCGAATTGAGGCCTAGGTCAGCCCCACAGTAAGGATCTGTACCGTGTGGTGCCAATTGGGGAACAACTTTCCAACGGGGTGATACTCGTGGAGACATTCCTCAGTTTGGTTAACCTTTTGTCGTTACCCTTGAAGGGTAGTCCTTAATAGGATTCTTCGGCGGCCTCATCGAGCTAAAACTCCACCACTAAAATTGGGTCTTGGTCTTGAGTCAGTCCATCCTCCTGATAGAATTGGGAATAGGGTGTGGGAAACACCCACTCTCTAATCGAACTAGGCCGTGCTCGTGTACATCCACCCACGACCTCCACAACTTCGACGGGAAGCCTTTTGGAGGACATGACTACCATCCACGACCCACTAGACCCTATTTTTTGGATCTTAGAGTAGATGTCCCGTGCCACAAGGTCCCAAAAACCTTCCCTCACACCACCGTGGGAACCAGCGAGTGAAAGAAGGAGTAGGTCTAGGGAACTCACCGAGGACACAGCAGAGGGGTTCTTGGAGGTACAACTAGAGGCTCTGCCCGCCCCCTTCCTTCCCTTCCCCCCATCTCTTCCTTCCACTTCATCCAATCCGGTGAATACCACTAACACCACTAGCCCACGAAACACCCCCTCAGCCCCTACCATGGCCTGTGGGGGACCACCCCCGGTGCGGTCTCCCATTAATCCCTTGGTTCAGCCAAGGGGTTTACTCATCTTAGTGCCCGAGGGCTTGCAAGCGGCGCCTATGCCACCCAATTTGCCCACCTTTAGAGGAACCAAAGATGAAGACCCCTCCGCACACGTAGAACGTTTTCTGGAGCTCCTCACGACGTGCCTCATCACCAACACCGGTTATTTCCTAGTGTGGTTCTCGTGTACCTTGAAGGACGCCGCCTACGAGTGGTACAGGAATCACCCCCCCGGTACCTTTGAGGATTGGGATAGCCTCATGAGGGCCTTTTTGGAGCACTTTAGACCCGAGGTAGGTCAAAGTAATGCCCTCACAGCCTTAGCCGCACTACGCCAAGGCCCAGGGGAGGAGATCACGACCTACATTTGGAGGTTTGAGCTGGTGGTTACAAGGTTTGTGGAGAACCTCCTCACCAATGACACCCTAACCCAATTCTTTATCCAAGGGTTCAACAATGAGGGAACCATTAGGGAGATTTTGAAGGTCCGCCCCACATCGTTAGACGCTGCCAAGGCACAAGCTAGGCTAATAGAGCAAGTCGATCGAGACCAAGAGCGTATGTGGCGGAAAGAAGAGCACCACATCCCTAGTTTTATACCTATCCATGCCAAGGGCTAGGGACCAACCCCAGAACCTAACGCAGGAGCCCCGGTTGCCCAAGCCCCCAGGTGGAACTACTATGCTCCACCCTTGAATGTTAGGCCACCGATAGCTCTCCCCAAACTCACCTATCACGAAGAGAGGGCACATGGAAGGAGGAAATGAAGAATGAAATCTTCCAAGGCCAACAAGGCTTCCAGGACCAATTAGCTCAACAAATCAAGGCCATGCAAGATCAAATGGCCTTGTTAATTAAAAACCAAGTCCCTAACCCCACACCTCCACCCATAGAGTCAGGTAGACATGCCTCGGGCCTATGGTGCACTCAATGTGGCCAACCGGGGCACACCAATCCCTTCTGCACCACCCCAGCGGCGGCACCGCAGTACCAGATCGCTCAACCCCCGTATGTGCCTCCCCATAGGAATCAACCACCGGTGGCAGCTAACAATGGCCCGCAAGGCTATACACCACCAAACCCAGGTTATGGAGGACCTCCACGACCACGGTATGAAACCCATCACGCTTGTGGCAAGAGACCCGCACCTGGGCAGTGTTGGGTCGAAAGTGGAGTAGTATGTGGTAACTGTGGGGGTAATCACCCTACTCAAGTGTGTCGAAGACCGGATAAGGTAATCCCCATGCCTCCCCCACCGGGGAACTACCCTCAGCAAGCTCAAGACCATTTGAGAGGTGCACGCAACCCTACCGGTGATAATACTCTTAGGCCACCTAGCCTCTACTATGACTACAACAACAACCGCCAAAGTCAAACTCCCCCAATGGGGGTTAATACCAAGGACGGTTACATCCCTGTAAACCAAGGGCAAAATCGTGGAGGCCAACAAAACCATGGGGGGCAATAAAACCAAGGACCACAGGATGTCCGCTATGCCACCATGTCAAGCGAAATCGTGTCCACACAAGGCCCCTCCCTCACGGAGCTCAATGTCGTTTTCCACGAGATTAGTACAACCAAGGAAGCAAAACCTTGTGAGTTACCCGCATTGGCCGTCCAGACCCGGTCTAACCGACGCGAGCCTAGGTATTCGAGCCCCCCTCCACCCATACCAGAAGAGGGTGAGACCTCAGAGGAAGATTCACCTCACTTCTCTGACCTAAACGATGCCACCAAGGAGGCGGTGGAAAGCACTAAACGGGCCAATCTAAAGTCTTCCCATAGAACACTTAGGTCCCGAACACCATCGTCCGCTTCCCAAGAACCATGGGAAGGGCCCCCGGCCCCTAGTTCCGAGGTGGACACACTCCCACGGGTCGAGGGACACGTAGGAGAGGGACCTTACGATTTATGGGCGGATTTGAGTCGCCTCAAGGCAGACATCACCATAGCCCAACTATTGGAGGTATCCCCACCCATGAGGAAGGTCCTTAGGTCGGGCACCCCGGTGAAGCGGAGGCCTAAGGCAAGAGTTAGATTGGCAGCTCGTGTAAAATCCGCACACCCCAATATCGAAGTCAAGGCGGTCCAAATTGAGGTTTCAATCGTGGATAAGGTGGTACCCAATATACTAGTCGACGGTGGTAGTGGTTTGAACATCATGCCCCTTTCGACTATGGAGAAATTGGGGTTGGACATCACGGAACCATCACCATACATTATCAACATGGCTAATCAAAGCTTGGAGGCCCCGTTAGGCCAAATTAGTGGTTGTAAAGTTACCACAGGGGGTGTAGAGTATTCCCTCACCTTCCAAGTCATTCGAATGCACTCCAACAAGGAGGCATACCCCTTGCTACTAGGAAGACCTTGGTTGCGAATTGCCAATGCCACGGTAGAATGGGGAAGACCGCAACCAAACATCACCTACGGACCTCCGGAGAATCCTACTACGGTCCATATCCAACCAAGTAGGCTAGGACTTTGCAATGGTTGTATGGGCTCTTCGGAGGATGAGTCGCAAGAGGTGTTGACAAAAAGATCTTCCAAGAAGGTGAGGTTCGCACCACACAAGGAGGTGGTTAGAGCTCAACCCTCGAGGGCCAATGTGATGCCATTTAAAAGCATGGGACCGGGCCTTTATGAATGGGTCCCCACCGGGGAGTTTGTAGACTGGTTGAGGGAGCACCCCACCTCGAGCGCGGGCGAAGCCATATCCGTGCATTTCATCGATAGTGAGCTTATTGACGGGGAAACCGGATTGGGACTTAGCCTAGTCCCCCTTCTCGATGACCTAGAACCCGCGGCGATATTTGGACTGGATGTTGATGGCACACAAGGGAACGAGTTGGAAGTGTTGGGAAGCGAAGGCCCTCTCAAACCCTCCCTCCACTTCTGTAGGACATCCACCGGTATACTAGCTAGTGGTTCTGGGGCAACATACCCCTAAGTTCCGAACGACTGGTACCAGGGACCTACCCAACAACCGCACGTACATCATGACGATTGGAAATTGATGGTGGTCTCTCACGAGGCGGAAGGAACCCAGAGTATAAAGGTGGGCGTTGGGTTGACCGAGGAAGAGTTAGTGGAATACAAAGCACTAGTGGTGGAGTTTGGGGACATCTTCGTGTGGTCATACAAGGACCTCAAGGGCATTCCCCCGGCGGTGACGCAGCATCACATCCCCCTTCTCCCAGGCACTACCCCCATTAGACAGAAGGAGCGGCGCATGAACCCTAACCTCCAGCTCATTGTCAAGGCAGAATTGGAAAAACTACTCCAAGCGGGGTTCATCAAGCCTGTGGAGATATCCGATTGGGTCTCCCCCATGGTGTTAGTTAAGAAGAAAAATGGGAAGCTACGGGTGTGCATTGACTATAGGAAACTCAACCACCACACCCAAAAAGACCACTTTCCCTTGCCCTTTATCAACACCATTTTAGAGGAGGTAGGTGGTCATGAGCTTTACACGTTTATGGATGGTTACTCGGGCTACAACCAAATCTCCATTGCCCCCGAGGACTATCACAAGACCGCCTTCACGACCCCGTGGGGCACGTTCATCTACTTGGTCATGCCTTTTGGGCTTTGTAACGCCCCTTCCGCATTCTAGAGGGCCATGACCTATGCTTTCTCAGACCTCTTGCATAAATCAATGACGGTATTCATTGACGATTTTAGCACCCAGTCCACAAAGGCCGACCACCTCAGGTGTGTGCGGCAAAGTTTCGAGCGGTGTAGGCGCACCGGCATCGCTCTCAATCCCGAAAAGATTTTCCTCACCGTAGAGAAGGGAGTCTTGCTAGGATTTGTGGTTTCCAAGGAGGGTAGAGAGCCAGACCCCAACAAGGTGAAGGTCATTGTCGAGTTAAGCCCTCCCACAACCGTCAAACAGGTACAGAAAACCCTGGGGCACATAGGATGGTATCGGGAGGTTATCCATGACTATGCCACGAAGTCCATGCCCATTATTCGACTAATCCAAAAGAACGTAAGATTCGAATGGACTCCCCATTGCCAAGAGGCCTTCGAAGTCTTGAAAAAGGAATTAACCACCTACCCGGTTTTGAGGCCCCCGAATTGAGAGTTGCCCTTCCACATCTTTTGTGATGCATCTGCGATGGCTGTAGGGAGCACCTTATGCAAACCCGTGGGCCTTACTGGCAAGGACCACCCCTTATCACCCTCAAACCAATGGGCACACCGAGCGAGTTAACCAAACCCTCGTGAATATCTTGAGGAAGACGGTCACCGATTCCAAGAGGGATTGGGACACGAAACTCCACGCTGCATTATGGGCCTACCGAACCACCTTCAAGGTGACCACCCATGCTACCCCCTTTTTCATTGGTGTATGGCATTGAAGCCATTTTTCCAATTGAGTTCGAGATCCCCTCCTTGCGAGTGGCCGTGACCGAACGATGGTCCATGGCCACGTCCTTAGCCCTCCGGTTAGAACGATTGGAGGAGCTCGATGAGATGCGCCGATGGAGTGCTCAACACATGGAAGCCATCCAACGTCGAAGGAAGATTGCCTTTGACAACCGAAACAAAGTCCGGTCACTACAACCGGGCATGCTAGTCCTCCTCCAAGATGCAAGGAGAATGGATTTCCCTGGCAAGTTTGATGCCTTGTGGTTGGGACCATATCTTGTCAAGGAGGTTTTCCCCAACAACTCCGTTCAACTCCAAACCCTTAACGGCGAGGATTTTCCCACACGAACATCGGGCAACCGATGCAAAGAGTACAAGGTGTGAATTGCTCACAACCTTCACGATTGAACCTCCAAATTAGGGTTACAACCGCGGCCCATTCGGACACGAAAAGATGGAACTTGACCGTGTGCCCATGCGCAAGAGTTGGGTTCTCTGCCTCTTCGAGTTGTTCCAGATGGCCGCCATGTGTGAGCCGTCAAAACGACTCCCGAGGATGAATGGACCGCACATCAATTGTGTTAGGTTCAACTAGTAGTTGAAGTGGGTAATCCAATAGGATTAACCCATGATTTTTGATCAATATGGCTAAATGGCCTTTCCGCTCACTAATTCCTTAAATAGGAGCCACTCTAGGGCGACCACGGATTTTATTAAGTTAACCAAAAAAATATATAATTGGGAAGGAAAAAAAGAAGGAGGTTTAAAAGCCCCTAAAAAAATGGTTGGAAGAGTCCAAAAGGTGGGGCAAAACCCTCGTCGATCACTAGGGAAAATTAGGAATTACCCCAAGAAAGGGAAATTCAACCTAGGTAGATTAATTGATTTAGCAACCTTGGAATTAACTTAATGGCTCACTTATTGGAGATCATGCACACCCATGTGGCATGGAGTTAATGTTTAGATTTAGATATTCCTTGGTTAGTGGGACGCCCACTCTTGTTAAATGCAAGGGTGGCACGGAATTAGTAGTCATAGGATAAGTAGGTCTTGTAAGAAGGATCCATTTATGGGAGAAGGCCAAAGGCGGCAGGGAACCACCTTTGGGAACGCAAGAACAGCAAGGGTTGGGGGGTTACCCCCTGGAGAAGCCTCATTCGGTTGGTGTGAGAGGAGTAGGAAGAGAGAGAGAAGGGAGAGAACTGGGGGAATGAGAGCCGGAAGTCCCGGCCACTAAGAGTGCGAAATAGGTTAGGAGCTGAAGACGATCAAGATCACGAAGACACGAAGACGATCAGGATCAGGAAGGGCAAAAGCTGGAGCTGAAGACGAACAAGATCACGAAGGGCAAGAGCACGAGGAAGAGCTGGAGCTGAAGACGAACAAGATCACGAAGGGCAAGAGCACGAGGAAGAGCTGGAGCTGAAGACGATCAAGATCACGAAGACACAAAGACGATGAAGATCACGAAGGGCAAGAGCTGGAGCTAAAGCCGAACAAGATCACGAAGGGCAAGAGCTGGAGCTGAAGACGAACAAGATCACGAAGGGCAAGAGCAGGAGCTGAAGACGAACAAGATCACGAACGGCAACAGCTCGAGCTGAAGACGAACAAGATCACGAAGGGCAAAAGCACGAGGAAGAGCTGGAGCTGAAGACGATCAAGATCACGAAGGGCAAGAGCACGAGCAAGAGCTGGAGCTGAAGACGATCAAGATCACGAAGACATGAAGACGATCAGGATCACGAAGGGCAAGAGCTGGAGCTGAAGACGAACAAGATCACGAAGGGCAAGAGATAGAGCTGAGGACGAACAAAATCACGAAGGGCAAGAGCACGAGGAAGAGCTGGAGCTGAAGACGAAAAAGATCACGAAGACACGAAGACGATTAGGATCACGAAGGGCAAGAGCTGGAGCTGAAGACGATCAAGATCACGAAGGGCAAGAGCTGGAGCTGAAGACGAACAAGATCACGAAGGGCAAGAGCTGGAGCTGAAGACGAGCAAGATCACGAAGGGCAAGAGCACGAGGAAGAGCTGGAGCTGAAGACGATCAAGATCACGAAGACATGAAGACGATCAGGATCACGAAGGGCAAGAGCTGGAGCTGAAGATGAACAAGATCACGAAGGGCAAGAGCTGGAGCTGAAGACGAACAAAATCACGAAGGGCAAGAGCACGAGGAAGAGCTGGAGCTGAAGACGAACAAGATCACGAAGTGCAAGAGCACGAGGAAGAGCTGGAGCTGAAGACGATCAGGATCACGAAGCCACGAAGACGATCAGGATCACGAAGGGCAAGAGCTGGAGCTGAAGACGAACAAGATCACGAAGGGCAAGAGCTCGAGCTCAAGACGAACAAGATCACGAAGGGCAAGAGCACGAGGAAGAGCGGGAGCTGAAGACGATCAAGATCACGAAGACATGAAGACGATCAGGATCGAGAAGGGCAAGAGCTGGAGCTGAAGACACAAGATCATGAAGGGCAAGAGCTGGAGCTGAAGACGAACAAGATCACGAAGAGCAAGAGGACGAGAAAGAGCGGGAGCTGAAGACGATCAAGATCACGAAGCCACAAAGACGATTAGGATCACGAAGGGCAAGAGCTGGAGCTGAAGACGAACAAGATCACGAAGGGCAAGAGGACGAGAAAGAGCGGGAGCTGAAGACGATCAAGATCACGAAGCCACGAAGACGATTAGGATCACGAAGGGCAAGAGCTGGAGCTGAAGACGAACAAGATCACGAAGGGCAAGAGCTGGAGCTGAAGACGAACAAGATCACGAAGGGCAAGAGCTGGAGCTGAAGACGAACAAAATCACGAAGGGCAAGAGCACGAGGAAGAGCTGGAGCTGAAGACGAACAAGATCACGAAGTGCAAGAGCACGAGGAAGAGCTGGAGCTGAAGACGATCAAGATCACGAAGACATGAAGACGATCAGGATCGAGAAGGGCAAAAGCTGGAGCTGAAGACACAAGATCATGAAGGGCAAGAGCTGGAGCTCAAGACGAACAAGTTCACGAAGGGCAAGAGCACGAGGAAGAGCTGGAGCTGAAGACGATCAAGGTCACGAAGAAACGAAGACGATCAGGATCACGAAGGGCAAGAGCTGGAGCTGAAGACGAACAAGATCACGAAGGGCAAGAGCTGGATCTGAAGACGAACAAGATCACGAAGGGCAAGAGGACGAGGAAGAGCGGGAGCTGAAGATGATCAAGATCACGAAGACACGAAGACAATCAGGATCAAGAAGGGCAAGAGCTGGAGCTGAAGACGAACAAGATCACGAAGGGCAAGAGCACCAGGAAGAGCTGGAGCTAAAGACGATCAAGATCAGGAAGACACGAAGAGGATGAGGATCACGAAGGGCAAGAGCTGGAGGTGAAGTTCAACAAGATCACAAAGATACGAAGAAGGGCAAGATCACAAAGGGCAAGAGCTGGAGCTAAAGACGAACAAGATCACGAAGACACGAAGACGATTAGGATCACGAAGGGCAAGAGCAGGAGCTGAAGACGATCAAGATCACGAAGGGCAAGAGCTGGAGCTGAAGACGAACAAGATCACGAAGAGCAAGAGCTGGAGCTGAAGACGAGCAAGATCACAAAGGGCAAGAGCACGAGGAAGAGTTGGAGCTGAAGACGATCAAGATCACGAAGACATGAAGACGATCAGGATCACGAAGGGCAAGAGCTGGAGCTGAAGACGAACAAAATCACAAAGGGCAAGAGCTGGAGCTGAAGACGAACAAGATCACGAAGGGCAAGAGCACGAGGAAGAGCTGGAGCTGAAGACGAACAAGATCACGAAGGGCAAGAGCTAGAGCTGAAGACGAACAAGATCACGAAGGGCAAGAGGACGAGGAAGAGCTAGAGCTGCAGACGATCAAGATCACGGAGGGCAAGAGCACGAGGAAGAGCTGCAGCTGAAGACGATCAAGATCACGAAGACATGAAGACGATCAGGATCACGAAGGGCAAGACTTGGAGCTGAAGACGAACAAGATCACGAAGGGCAAGAGCTGGAGCTGAAGACGAACAAGATCACGAACGGCAAGAGCACGAGGAAGAGCTGGAGCTGAAGACGAACAAGATGACGAAGGGCAAGAGCTAGAGCTGAAGACGAACAAGATCACGAAGGGCAAGCGCACGAGGAAGAGCTGGAGCTGAAGACGATCAAGATCACGAAGACATGAAGACGATCAGGATCGAGAAGGGCAAGAGGTGGAGCTGAAGACGAACAAGATCACGAAGGGCAAGAGCTGGAGCTGAAGACGAACAAGATCACGAAGAGCAACAGCACCAGGAAGAACTGGAGCTGAAGACGATCAAGATCACGAAGACACGAAGACGATCAGGATCATGCAGGGCAAGAGTTGGAGGTAAAGACGAACAAGATCACAAAGATACGAAGAAGGGCAAGATTACGAAGGGCAAGAGCTGGAGCTGAAGACGAACAAGATCACGAGGACACGAAGAGGATTAGGATCACGAAGGGCAAGAGCTGGAGCTGGAGACGATCAAGATCACGAAGGGCAAGAGCTGGAGCTGAAGACGAACAAGATCACGAAGGGCAAGAGCTGGAGCTGAAGACGAGCAAGATCACGAAGGGCAAGAGCACGAGGAAGAGCTGGAGCTGAAGACGATCAAGATCACGAAGACATGAAGACGATCAGGATCACAAAGAGCAAGAGCTGGAGATGAAGATGAACAAGATTACGAAGGGCAAGAGCTGGAGCTGAAGACGAACAAAATCACGAAGGGCAAGAGCACGAGGAAGAGCTGGAGCTGAAGACGAACAAGATCACGAAGGGCAAGAGCACGAAGAAGAGCTGAAGCTGAAGACGATCAGGATCACGAAGACACGAAGACGATCAGGATCACGAAGGGCAAGAGCTGGAGCTGAAGACGAACAAGATCACGAACGGCAAGCGCACGAGGAAGAGCTGGAGCTGAAGACGATCAAGATCACGAAGACATGAAGACGATCAGGATCGAGAAGGGCAAGAGGTGGAGCTGAAGACGAACAAGATCACGAAGGGCAAGAGCACGAAGATGAGCTCGAGCTGAAGACGATCAGGATCACGAAGACACGAAGACGATTAGGATCACGAAGGGCAAGAGCTGGAGCTGAAGACGATCAAGATCACGAAGGGCAAGAGCTGGAGCTGAAGACGAACAAGATCACGAAGAGCAAGAGCTGGAGCTGAAGACGAGCAAGATCACAAAGGGCAAGAGCACGAGGAAGAGTTGGAGCTGAAGACGATCAAGATCACGAAGACATGAAGACGATCAGGATCACGAAGGGCAAGAGCTGGAGCTGAAGACGAACAAGATCACGAAGGGCAAGAGCTGGAGCTCAAGACGAACAAGATCACGAAGGGCAAGAGCACGAGGAAGAGCTCGAGCTGAAGACGAACAAGATCACGAGGGCAAGAGCTAGAGCTGAAGACGAACAAGATCACCAAGGGCAAGAGGACGAGGAAGAGCTGGAGCTGCAGACGATCAAGATCACGGAGGGCAAGAGCACGAGGAAGAGCTGCAGCTGAAGACGATCAAGATCACGAAGACATGAAGACGATCAGGATCACGAAGGGCAAGACTTGGAGCTGAAGACGAACAAGATCACGAAGGGCAAGAGCTGGAGCTGAAGACGAACAAGATCACGAACGGCAAGAGCACGAGGAAGAGCTGGAGCTGAAGACGAACAAGATGACGAAGGGCAAGAGCTAGAGCTGAAGACGAACAAGATCACGAAGGGCAAGCGCACGAGGAAGAGCTGGAGCTGAAGACGATCAAGATCACGAAGACATGAAGACGATCAGGATCGAGAAGGGCAAGAGGTGGAGCTGAAGACGAACAAGATCACGAAGGGCAAGAGCTGGAGCTGAAGACGAACAAGATCACGAAGAGCAACAGCACCAGGAAGAACTGGAGCTGAAGACGATCAAGATCACGAAGACACGAAGACGATCAGGATCATGCAGGGCAAGAGTTGGAGGTAAAGACGAACAAGATCACAAAGATACGAAGAAGGGCAAGATTACGAAGGGCAAGAGCTGGAGCTGAAGACGAACAAGATCACGAGGACACGAAGAGGATTAGGATCACGAAGGGCAAGAGCTGGAGCTGGAGACGATCAAGATCACGAAGGGCAAGAGCTGGAGCTGAAGACGAACAAGATCACGAAGGGCAAGAGCTGGAGCTGAAGACGAGCAAGATCACGAAGGGCAAGAGCACGAGGAAGAGCTGGAGCTGAAGACGATCAAGATCACGAAGACATGAAGACGATCAGGATCACAAAGAGCAAGAGCTGGAGATGAAGATGAACAAGATTACGAAGGGCAAGAGCTGGAGCTGAAGACGAACAAAATCACGAAGGGCAAGAGCACGAGGAAGAGCTGGAGCTGAAGACGAACAAGATCACGAAGGGCAAGAGCACGAAGAAGAGCTGAAGCTGAAGACGATCAGGATCACGAAGACACGAAGACGATCAGGATCACGAAGGGCAAGAGCTGGAGCTGAAGACGAACAAGATCACGAACGGCAAGCGCACGAGGAAGAGCTGGAGCTGAAGACAATCAAGATCACGAAGACATGAAGACGATCAGGATCGAGAAGGGCAAGAGGTGGAGCTGAAGACGAACAAGATCACGAAGGGCAAGACCACGAAGATGAGCTCGAGCGGAAGACGATCAGGATCACGAAGACACGAAGACGATCAGGATCACGAAGGGCAAGACCTGGAGCTGATGAGGAACAAGATCACAAAGGGCAAGAGCTGGAGCTGAAGACGAACAAGATCACGAAGGGCAAGAGCACGAGGACGAGCTGAAGCTGAAGACGATCAAGATCACGAAGACATGAAGACGATTAGGATCGAGAAGGGCAAGAGCTGGAGCTGAAGACGAACAAGATCACGAAGGGCAAGAGCTGGAGCTGAAGACGAACAAGATCACGAAGGGCAACAGCACCAGGAAGAACTGGAGCTGAAGACGTTCAAGATCACGAAGACACGAAGACGATCAGGATCATGCAGGGCAAGAGCTGGAGGTAAAGACGAACAAGATCATAAAGATACGAAGAAGGGCAAGATTACGAAGGGCAAGAGCTGGAGCTGAAGACGAACAAGATCACGAGGACACGAAGAGGATTAGGATCACGAAGGGCAAGAGCTGGAGCTGGAGACGATCAAGATCACGAAGGGCAAGAGCTGGAGCTGAAGACGAGCAAGATCACGAAGGGCAAGAGCACGAGGAAGAGCTGGAGCTGAAGACGAGCAAGATCACGAAGGGCAAGAGCACGAGGAAGAGCTGGAGCTGAAGACGATCAAGATCACGAAGACATGAAGACGATCAGGATTACGAAGGGCAAGAGCTGGAGCTGAAGACGAACAAGATTACAAAGGGCAAGAGCTGGAGCTGAAGACGAACAAGATCACGAAGGGCAAGAGCACGAGGAAGAGCTGGAGGTGAAGACGCACAAGATCACAAAGGGCAAGAGCACGAGGAAGAGCTGGAGCTGAAGACGATCAGGATCACGAAGACACGAAGACGATCAGGATCACGAAGGGCAAGAGCTCGAGCTGAAGACGAACAAGATCACGAAGGGCAAGAGCTGGAGCTGAAGACAAACAAGATCACGAAGGGCAAGAGCTGGAGCTGAAGACGAACAAGATCACGAAGGGCAAGAGGACGAAGAAGAGCCGGAGCTGAAGACGATCAAGATCACGAAGGGCAAGAGCACGAGGAAGTGCTGGAGCAAAAGACGATCAAGATCACGAAGACATGAAGACGATCAGGATCACGAAGGGCAAGACTTGGAGCTGAAGACGAACAAGATCACGAAGGGCAAGAGCTGGAGCTGAAGACGAACAAGATCATGAAGGGCAAGAGCACGAGGAAGAGCTGGAGCTGAATACGAACAAGATCACGAAGAGACGAAGACGATCAGGATCACGAAGGGCAAGAGCTGGAGCAAAAGACGAACAAGATCACGAAGGGCAAGAGCTGGAGCTGAAGACGATCAAGATCACGAAGGGCAAGAGCTGGAGCTGCAGACGAACAAGATCACGAAGGGCAAGAGCAGGAGGAAGAGCTGGAGTTGAAGACGATCAAGATCACGAAGGGCAAGAGCACGAGGAAGAGCTCGAGCAGAAGACGATCAAGATCACGAAGACATGAAGACGATCAGGATCACAAAGGGCAAGAGCTGGAGCTGAAGACGAACAAGATCACGAAGGGCATGAGCACGAGGAAGAGCTGGAGCTGAAGACGAACAAGATCACGAAGGGCAAGAGCTGGAGCTGAAGACGAACAATATCACGAAGGGCAAGAGGACGAAGAAGAGCTGGAGCTGAAGACGATCAAGATCACGAAGACATGAAGACGATCAGGATCATGAAGGGCAACACTTGGAGCTGAAGACGAACAAGATCACGAAGGGCAAGAGCTGGAGCTGAAGACGAACAAGATCATGAAGGGCAAGAGCACGAGGAAGAGCTGGAGCTAAAGACGATCAAGATCACGAAGAAACGAAGACGATCAGGATCACGAAGGGCAAGAGCTGGAGCTGAAGACGAACAAGATCACGAAGGGCAAGAGCTGGATCTGAAGACGAACAAGATCACGAAGGGCAAGAGCACACGGACGAGCTGAAGCTGAAGACGATCAAGATCACGAAGACACGAAGACGATCAGGATCACGAAGGGCAAGAGCTGGAGCTGAAGACACAAGATCACGAAGGGCAAGAGCTGGAGCTGAAGACGATCAAGATCACGAAGGGCAAGAGCTGGAGCTGCAGACGAACAAGATCACGAAGGGCAAGAGCAGGAGGAAGAGCTGGAGTTGAAGACGATCAAGATCACGAAGGGCAAGAGCACGAGGAAGAGCTGGAGCTGAAGACGATCAAGATCACGAAGAAACGAAGACGATCAGGATCACGAAGGGCAAGAGCTGGAGCTGAAGTCGAACAAGATCACGAAGGGCAAGAGCTGGATCTGAAGACGAACAAGATCACGAAGGGCAAGAGCACACGGACGAGCTGAAGCTGAAGACGATCAAGATCACGAAGACACGAAGACGATCAGGATCACGAAGGGCAAGAGCTGGAGCTGAAGACACAAGATCACGAAAGGCAAGAGCTGGAGCTGAAGACGAATAAGATCACGAAGGGCAAGAGCACCAGGAAGAGCTGGAGCTGAAGACGATCAAGATCACGAAGACACAAAGACGATGAGGATCACGAAGGGCAAGAGCTGGAGGTGAAGTTCAACAAGATTACAAAGATACGAAGAAGGGCAAGATCACGAGGAAGAGCTGGAGCTGAAGACGATCAGGATCACGAAGACACGAAGACGATCAGGATCACGAAGGGCAAGAGCTGGAGCTGAAGACGAACAAGATCACGAAGAGCAAGAGCTGGAGCTGAAGACGAACAAGATCACGAAGGGCAAGAGCACGAGGACGAGCTGAAGCTGAAGACGATCAAGATCACGAAGACATGAAGACGATTAGGATCGAGAAGGGCAAGAGCTGGAGCTGAAGACGAACAAGATCACGAAGGGCAAGAGCTGGAGCTGAAGACGATCAAGATCACAAAGGGCAAGAGCTGGAGCTGAAGACGAACAAGATCACGAAGAGCAAGAGCTGGAGCTGAAGACGAGCAAGATCACAAAGGGCAAGAGCACGAGGAAGAGTTGGAGCTGAAGACGATCAAGATCACGAAGACATGAAGACGATCAGGATCACGAAGGGCAAGAGCTGGAGCTGAAGACGAACAAGATCACGAAGGGCAAGAGCTGGAGCTGAAGACGAACAAGATCACAAAGGGCAAGAGCACGAGGAAGAGCTGGAGCTGAAGACGATGAAGATCACGAAGACACGAAGACGATCAGGATCACGAAGGGCAAGAGCTGGAGCTTAAGACGAACAAGATCACAAAGGGCAAGAGCTGGAGCTGAAGACGAACAAGATCACGAAGGGCAAGAGCACCAGGAAGAGCTGGAGCTGAAGACGATCAAGATCACGAAGACACGAAGACGATGAGGATCACGAAGGGCAAGAGCTGGAGGTGAAGTTCAAGAAGATCACAAAGATACGAAGAAGGGCAAGATCACGAAGGGCAAGAGCTGGAGCTAAAGAGGAACAAGATCACGAAGACACAAAGAGGATTAGGATCACGAAGGGCAAGAGCTGGAGCTGAAGACGATCAAGATCACGAAGGGCAAGAGCTAGAGCTGAAGACGAACAAGATCACGAAGGGCAAGAGCTGGAGCTGAAGACGAGCAAGATCACGAAGGGCGAGAGCACGAGGAAGAGCTGGAGCTGAAGACGATCAAGATCACGAAGACATGAAGACGATCAGGATTACGAAGGGCAAGAGCTAGAGCTGAAGACGAACAAGATCATGAAGACATGAAGACGATCAGGATCACGAAGGGCAAGAGCTGGAGCTGAAGACGATCAAGATCACGAAGACATGAAGACGATCAGGATCACGAAGGGCAAGACTTGGAGCTGAAGACGAACAAGATCACGAAGGGCAAGAGCTGGAGCTGAAGACGAACAAGATCATGAAGGGCAAGAGCACGAGGAAGAGCTGGAGCTGAATACGAACAAAATCACAAAGAGACGAAGACGATCAGGATCACGAAGGGCAAGAGCTGGAGCTGAAGACGAAAAAGATCACGAAGGGCAAGAGCTGGAGCTGAAGACGATCAAGATCACGAAGGGCAAGAGCTGGAGCTGAAGACGAACAAGATCACGAAGGGCAAGAGCACCAGGAAGAGCTGGAGTTGAAGACGATCAAGATCACGAAGACACGAAGACGATGAGGATCACGAAGGGCAAGAGCTGGAGGTGAAGTTCAACAAGATCACAAAGATACGAAGAAGGGCAAGATCACGAAGGGCAAGAGCTGGAGCTAAAGACTAAGAAGATCACAAAGACACGAAGACGATTAGGATCACGAAGGGCAAGAGCTGGAGCTGAAGACGATCAAGATCACGAAGGGCAAGAGCTAGAGCTGAAGACGAACAAGATCACGAAGGGCAAGAGCTGGAGCTGAAGACGAGCAAGATCACGAAGGGCGAGAGCACGAGGAAGAGCTGGAGCTGAAGACGATCAAGATCACGAAGACATGAAGACGATCAGGATTACGAAGGGCAAGAGCTGGAGCTGAAGACGAACAAGATCACGAAGGGCAAGAGCACGAGGAAGAGCTGGAGCTGAAGACGAACAAGATCACGAAGGGCAAGAGCTGGAGCTGAAGATGAACAAGATCTCGAAGGGCAAGAGGACGAGGAAGAGCTGGAGCTGAAGACGATTAAGATCACGAAGGGCAAGAGCACGAGGAATAGCTGGAGCTGAAGACGATCAAGATCACAAAGACATGAAGACGATCAGGATCACGAAGGGCAAGACTTGGAGCTGAAGACGAACAAGATCACGAAGGGCAAGAGCTGGAGCTGAAGACAAACAAGATCATGAAGGGCAAGAGCACGAGGAAGAGCTGGAGCTGAATACGAACAAGATCACAAACAGACGAAGACGATCAGGATCACGAAGGGCAAGAGCTGGAGCTGAAGACAAAAAAGATCACGAAGGGCAAGAGCTGGAGCTGAAGACGATCAAGATCACGAAGGGCAAGAGCTGGAGCTGAAGTCGAGCAAGATCACGAAGGCCTAGAGCACGAGGAAGAGCTGGAGCTGAAGACGATCAAGATCACGAAGAAACAAAGACGATCAGGATCACGAAGGGCAAGAGCTGGAGCTGAAGACGAACAAGATCACGAAGGGCAAGAGCTGGATCTGAAGACGAACAAGATCACGAAGGGCAAGAGCACGAGGAAGAGCTGGAGCTGAAGACGATCAAGATCACGAAGAGACGAAGACGATCAGGATCACGAAGGGCAAGAGTTGGTGCTGAAGACGAACAAGTTCTCGAAGGGCAAGAGCTGGAGGAAGAGCTGGAGTTGAAGACGATCAAGATCACGAAGGGCAAGAGCACGAGGAAGAGCTGGAGCTGAAGACGATCAAGATCACGAAGACATGAAGACGATCAGGATCACGAAGGGCAAGAGCTAGAGCTGAAGACAAACAAGATCACGAAGGGCAAGAGCAGGAGGAAGAGCTGGAGCTGAAGACGATCAAGATCACGAAGAAACGAAGACGATCAGGATTACGAAGGGCAAGAGCTGGAGCTGAAGGCGAACAAGATCACGAAGGGCAAGAGCTGGATCTGAAGACGAACAAGATCACGAAGGGCAAGAGCACGAGGAAGAGCTGGAGCTGAAGACGAACAAGATCACGAAGGGCAAGAGCTGGAGCTGAAGACGAACAAGAACACGAAGGGCAAGAGCACGAGGAAGAACTAGAGCTGAAGACGAACAAGATCACGAAGATACGAAGACGATCAGGATCACGAAGGGCAAGAGCTGGAGCTGAAGACGATCAAGATTACGAAGGGCAAGAGCTGGAGCTGAAGACGAACAAGATCACGAAGGGTAAGAGCACGAGGAAGAGCTGGAGCTGAAGACGATCAAGATCACGAAGACACGAAGACGATCAAGATCACGAAGGGCAAGAGCTGGAGCTGAAGAGGAACAAGATCACAAAGACACAAAGAAGGGCAAGATCATGAAGGGCAAGAGCTGGAGCTGAAGATGAATAAGATCACGAAGACACGAATACGATCAGGATCACGTAGGGCAAGAGCTGGAGCTGAAGACGATCAAGATTACGAAGACACGAAGACGATCAGGATCACGAAGGGCAAGAGCTGGAGCTGAAGACGAACAAGATCACGAAGGGCAAGGACACGAGGAAGAGCTGGAGCTGGAGACGATCAAGATCACGAAGGACAAGGGCTGGAGCTGAAGACGAACAAGACCACGAGGGGGGAGAGCCGGAACTGAAGGAAGGAGGGTGAATCGAATGAACCAGGGAGCCTCTCCTCACCCCCCAGCTAGTAGTAAATTCCTTATGCAATAAGGAACCCTAAATTTCTAAATACTAAAACCATGCGGAAGCGCTGCCAATTTTTTGCTAGAATTAGGGTTTGCTTCACACTCAACTAAACAACCGGATAATTGGTCATTAGTAAGTAAAATCAGCCGGAGGTTCATTCGCAACGAGGTTGAGGTGGGATACTTGTGTGAATGGATGTGGTATATGCGTGGAATGTGATTCACGATCTTGGATACATCATATGTTGAAGGTGCACTGCTGGTCGCTGGCTGTGAGGTCCAGGGTCGAGTCAAGTGATCAATTGAATGCTGCCATCATGTTAAGCACAAAAAACTAATAAGAATCAGAAAAACAAACATAAGAATCGGAGTTGAAGTCAAGGAGATAATTAGGATTATAAGTTGGTAGAAAATAGGGAAGCCTGTCTGCTGCCAACTGGTTCCAGGGTCACACCTAAGCCTGAACCTGATCATTAAGGGTCTAATCAAGTTTGGAATGCTGAGTTGAACCCATGAGCGTTGACAACGTTGCATTCGGAGCCCTAGAGCAAAAGTTACACTTGTTTTAAGAGGTGGGTTCAATTAGAAGGCTGGATTAAGTCACCACCTCACTAGTTAACCACAAGGAACCCAAGTGAACATGAGACGTGTCGCCATGCTTGTATAAGTTGTGTATGAATGGGCTGAGGGTTGGTTACACAAGCAATCAGGCCCCATATTAGGATCTTGTGTTCAAGATAAGCCACCCTTGAAGGGCGGTTTATTTGGCTCACAATGTCCTCTTCTAAATCGCCATTAAAAAATGCGGTCTTCACATCCATTTGATGGATCTCCAAATCCAACACTGCTCCAAAGGCAAGGATGCACCAAATGGTGTTGAACTTTGCAACGGGAGCAAAGGTCACAAGAAAGTCCACTCCTTCAACTTGAGAGTATCTTTTTGCCACCAATCGACCTTGTGGCGCACAACTTGATCCGAAGCATCCTTCTTCGTGCAAAACACCCACTTGCATCCGACGCTCTTGCAATCCTTTGAAAGAAGTGATCAAGACACACACATGCCAAGGCGTTCTCCTATTATCTCTCCGGTCCAATGTGATGCATCATCTACCCTAGTGATACGCACCGCCACCTCAAATAGAAACAACTTTGACCCATTCAATTTCATGCCACTTTCAAATGCATGCTCCCTGGTTGCCAAGCCTACCACATCACATCATTCAAAGAGCAATTCTATTGCCCTTCTTATTTCAAATGTCATGACCCCACTAGACCTCTCTTGAATTTACCTTGCACGTGTTGCTTGTACTAATCGGGCCTCCACAAAGCTATTGAAAAGGATATTATCTCTTTGGGTGTGTAGACGTATCGAAGGAGTCTAAAATGAACGGCTCTCCATTATCGCTATTGAAAAAATAAAAACATGACGATTGCAAATTCGTCAATAAACATGAATTGTTAACCTCCAACGCACCATTCATCTAATAAAACATATGTTTGTGGACACATGGATGATGCTTCCAAATATGATGATGAGTTTAAACCTTTTAATGACACATTGAAATGAAATAACCAAAAATTAGTAGAGCCTTAATTCATTGCACTATTTTTTTGAATATGCTACACCTCTTCTCTACTCCTAAACATTGGTGTACAAGGAACTAATATCATTCTTGACATGATGGTAACAACTCTAGACCATGTGTAATGCAAACTCTTAGAACCAAGTCATGTGAAACTTTGGTGATCCACTTAACCTAGAGAAGAAAATGAACCATGTTCTCTACTTCAAACACTTTAATCTTTCAATCCATGGAGTCAAAGTTTATGAAAGTTTGTGAGTATGTTACTTAACCTCTAAAGACCCAAGGCATTTTCACATCAAAGTCACTTTAAAACTGATTGTTCTAGTGCAATGAGTGAAGAGAGAAACAAATTTTTTGAATTCCTATATCTAACCGTAGGATTTCAATTATAACTTATTAATTAACTTTCCCACAAAATTTCAAGAAGTTTGAGTGCACGGATTGAAAGATTAATGTGTTTGAAGTAGATAACACGGTTCATTTTCTTTCCGAAGGTGAGTAGATCACCAGAGTTTCACTTCACTTGGTTTTCAAAGTTTGCATAACACATGGTCTACATTCATTACCATCATATTAATCATAATGTTATTTTTTTGTACACAAACTTTTAGAGGTAGAGAAGGGGTGTAGCATATTCAAATAAATTGTGCAAGGATTGAGGTTCAAAATTTATCAATTTGAGCTTTATTTTTTTTGAATTAGACATGTTTTAGAATGAGAATCCAAATGGTCAATAAGAAGGTTTACACCACGTCTTGTAGTAGAAAAAATAAAATGTTAAAAATATAAAGATCTATAAGTTTTTGTAGAAAAGGAGGAGTTTTTTGTAGAAAGGAGGAGTTTTTTGTAGAAAGGAGGAGTTTTTTGGTACCTTGCTTGACAATGCATTACAATATGTGAAATTGTTTGACTTGGTTTAATGTGCAATTTTTCACCAAAAACAATAAATGCATTTTAACAATATGAAAGGAAATAGTATTACTTATTATTATTAACCTCATAGAATTTGCCCAAACCTTCAAGAGTCCTCCAAGGAGACTCTTGGGCCTTTAGGAGTTAATAAGTTGCGATGGAGATTCTATGGTTAAAGTTGGAAATTTGAGTCTTGATTTCCTTTCTTACTCATTGAGCTAGAACTAATAGATTTGATTTGTTTTTGATGAGTTATTGTCAAACAAATTTAGGATTTCAATAACATTAACGAGGGTTGGCTAAAATTATCCATCACAGCTATCCACCTTAATAGATTGAAATATTATACACGGTATACAATATTAATACTATTGAAAACTATTGCAAGATATTAAGAATTTACAACCGTACTATTGTCACGTAGGGCAACTCAAGATTAGAACAACCACCAATAATACAAGAAAAGAAAGGGTTTGTACTTGCAATTAAAGGTCATTCTATCAACAACACAATACATTAGATCAAATAAGCAATGGTGCCAATATATAAAAAGTAATTGCTTACCTCAAGGTATGTTGCAGGTATTAGCAATACAGGCACCAAAGTTTGATGGTGTTCAATATTCAATCACAATTTTGCCACCGTTGTCGGAGATGTTCTTCAATTTTTGCCAGAAACCTACAAAACGTAGATAATATTTATATAGTGCTTTGTTGAAAATACATGATGAAAAGTCCCAAGTATCTTCATACCATATGTAGCACTAGAATTTTATATAACTTCGAAAGACTGAAACAAAAGGAACAACAAAGTAAAATCTTCAAAGTCCTAAAGTTAGAGTTGGACTAATTTGCTTAAGGCACAAGGTTTCAACATGAATATAAGTTATTTGTACAAACCCCAAATGGTCTTTTTTCTTCCCGCTTTCATAGATGAGCTCTCTTCAAACTACAACGTTAAAATCATATATGATAATCAATTCATTTGTTAATTATTGTTAATTTTGTATGGGGTGTGTAGCTTGGAGGCAATTGGCACTTCAAGGCATTTCACTTGAGCATTGTAAGCTTCTTTAACTTTGTTTCATTTGTGATTCAAAACTAGAGAACTTGAAGTTTGTATTTATCATGTTTAGAGGTTAATCAAAGAGAGGTTATGATAGAATGAGGTGAGCTAATACCAATCTTTGTGCACATGAATGAAGACACCAACTTCAGTATGTTCAAAACTTTTGTTTCTTTAGATTTTTAGTATATACACATGAAAAAGGCATCAACTAGTGAGTGCAGCTCACAGTCAAGTACTGAAATAGTGACTTCCGAACAAGTGAGTATTGAAGCAATGAGTGCAATCCGCAGTGTAAACTAAATCCATGCGTGCAGCACTAGTACAGCACTATCCAACCTCTTCACATCAATGCCCACAAAGCTAGCAGCCATATAGAGAAACTCTAAGAGCCATACACATAAATCCGCAAACTAGATCGTAATCAATATTCTAGCTGCCCCAACCCACAATCCAAATCCTAAAATTACAAATCCTAGCTGCCGCATTTTCCTAAAATCCAAAACGATCCCATAGAATTTACGAGACCGTTGATGTCGTGATCCTAGACCAGGAGTGTGCGGGCGCACACCCCCAAGTGTTGCTCCTCCAACCTTCTTCTCTGGAAAGCTCTCTCAAAATCCTAGATCCGCGTCTCCTATTCCTAGTTCCTCTTCCACCATCCCCTCTTCCTCCAAAAATCCAAGATCCACTCCTCCTCCACCACCCCCTCTCCCCCCCAAAATCCACAATCCGCTCCTCTTCCACCATCCCCTCTCCCCCCAAAAACCCACGATCCGTTCCTCTCTCACCATCCCCTCTCCCTCCAAAACCCACGATCCGCTCCTCCCCTCAAAACCCTAGATCTGCCCTTTTCCTTCTTTCCCCCTTCCAAATCCTAGATCAGTTCCTCCCCACCTCTCCTCCCTCGCTCCCTCACATCCCTCTCCTTCCTTCCTCACAAATCTTCACAACTCTCTCCTCCCTCGCACCTCTTTCCTCCCTCATCCCTCACAACTCTCTCCTCCCTCCTCCCTTACAACTCTCTCCTCCCTCTTCCCTCGTAGCTCTCCCCTCCCTCCTCCTTCGCAGCTTAGTCTGTCTTCTCCCTTGCAGCTCGCTTCGCCTACTCGCACCTCTAACCTCCCTCCTTCCTTGCAGATCGCAACGCCTCTTCGCAACTCTCTCTCCTCCCAGATCGTTAAGCCTCCTCACAGTTGTCTCCCCTCCTCGCAGCCCTCACCTCACTAAACTTCTCTTGTCGCAGCCCTCTCTCAGCCTCTCCTCCCTCGCTTCCTCAGAAAGGCGTTGTTGAAACTCTAACCTTCCTCTCTCGTCCCTCAGCCTCCCTCAAAGCAAATGCCAGGGATGTGCGTGCGGATACCCTTGGTAGGAGTCACTATAAGAAAAGTCGGACTGTGGGCGTTGGTCGGGGTGCTGGAACCTCAGCTCCCAGTAGCCTCTCCCCCTCCGTGTCCCCTTTCGGCACTGTAAAATGACGATTTTACTTTATCCTCCACTTTTCCATGTTTACCACATTTTACTTCAGATGAGGTTTCCATCCCGTATGTTGACACGTGCAGCCAGCATGATGCACCTGCCTATTGCTAAAGTCCGGTGAGAAGCTCCAGTGTGCTAACACGTGCACCTAACTTAATGCATCTCACCATTGTTAACGTCTAGTGAGAAATAGACATGTCATGTACTACAGCAGTTTCTAAAAATTACCTCATCTTCGTAGTTTCTTGTGTGTTCTCAACACGTATCCGGATATGATACTAGATATGAAACTGAATACGGTACCTGGTATGAAATCGGGTACGAAATCGGGTATGATACCAAGTTTGAATTTAGGTATGAATTTGGATATGATACGGGGTTTCATGTCGGGTATAAACAAAGGTATGAATTGGGGTATGTAGCTACGTATGAATCCGGGTAAGAACCCGGGTATGATTTTTGGTATGTATCCAGGTACGAATTTGGGTATGAATCTGGATATGATTCCGGGAAAGATTCTGGGTATGAATCCGGGTATTAGTCCTCACTTGATTCCGGGTATGATTCCGGGTATGATTCCGGGTATGATCTCGGGCATGATTCCGGGCGTGATTCCGGGTATAGTTACAGGTATGATTCCGGATATGATTCCGGTTTATGATTCCGGGTATGATTTTGGGTATGATTCTGGGTATGATTTGAGGTACGATTCCGGATATGATTTTGGGTATAGGGTTCCGGATATGATTCCGGGTATGATTCCGGATATGATTCCGGGTATGATTCCGGATATGATTCCGGGTATGATTCCGGATATGATTCTGGGTATGATTTCGGATATGATTCCGGGTATGATTCCGGATATGATTTCGGGTATGATTCCGGTTATGATTCCGGATATGATTCCAGGTATAATTCCGGATATGATTCCGGGTATAATTTTGGGTATGATTCCGGGTATAATTTTGGGTATGAATCCGGGTAATATTTCGGTATGATTCCGGGTATAATTTTGGGTATGATTCCTCATATGAATCCAGATATTTTTCCAGGTATGAATCCCGGTAGGAATCCGGATATGATTCTGGGTATGATTTCAAGTATAAGGATATAATTCTGAGTAAGTATCCGGGTATAATTCTGAGTAAGAAATGAGGTATGAATCTAGGTATTACTCTGGGTATGATTCCAAGTATGATTCGGGGTATGATTTCCAATATGTGTTCCGTCCTACATCATTCTTTTTTTTGGTGAATATAATTTCAGATGTAATATAAATAATTATATCAGAAGATGAATTTTTCCAAAACTCGGTTTCAAATCATTGATTCTAGATTATAATCTATACAGCTAAATTTCACCACATATCCTTTTGTATTTTCCATCTTATTCATTACATTCCCAAAAAACATACATCTAGGTTATATGTAAACACATATTCACTTCATAGAGAGTCTAGACCAATGCATGGAAATTAAAAGACAAATCGTTCCACTAGTATATGTGAAACATATAATATTACTTCTGAAATACAACAAAACCGATGATTTCAGGTCACTTCTTAATAACATAACTATATTATGTCTGAATGCTCTAGTTCATAACATCAACGTCTTTGATCTAGACCTTCCCTTTGCATGCATAGTGCTGACGACTTTGAAGTTGTTCATTTATGCTTCTACACACAACTATAATATACCATTGCTGAAGCACTGGTGGAATACGTACCTCATCATTTCACTTCTTCTTTTTTGTGAAGGGTGAAGCAATCAATATTAAATACTCCGTCCCCCACATGACTAAGGCCTCTTCCGAGAAATTGACGTCTTGCACATTATCCAGAGTAATCACCCCTTTATTAGGTTGATTGGTAGGATGCATCACCTTAACACCACATTGATAGACTTTCTTTATTTCTACAAGTTGCATGCCAGCTTCCCACGTCAGACTTCGCCAAGGTGATGATAGTAGCGTACTTTTGGTGGTCTTAAAACTGTAACTTGTTTTTCCCAATGCCACCGGAATGTCGGCATATGCAGGATGCATGATCCAAACTTCCTTGTTGGCAGGCAATGGATACTTAACCTGTCATGCTTAAAACTCATTAGTATTTCCTCAACCAATAACTTCCAAATACTATAACATCTATATACGAGACACATAAATTATTTTCCTATTCCATATACTCTCGAGTTCCTTAGAAGTTACAAGAATGCATCATTATAATTTCCTTGGATTCATTCATCTTATAAAACAAAAGGTGTACATTGTTTTATTGTCATAAATATCCATTATTAATCTTTAATTATAGCATTTATACTATATAAATTTAGACACTATGTCTAAAATATAGATTAATATTTGTTGGGTGTCCCTTGTACTGAAGGCATTTCCGGCTCTTCACATGCATACCTAATTCTCAGTGAACGCGTTCAATAATACACAATGTTTACCTGATCTAGTTTGTTCTTACAATATAATGTTACCATAAATCTTCACTTTTCAAGCACCTCCTCTATTCCATAAGTACACTCTGCATTCTTCTTCTTGCTTCGAACTACAGATTTTTATCAAAGTTATCATTTCATAGCTCCTAGAAAGTCTTATAAATTTTGCGCACTTTCTACTTGTCCAATTGGACCAATTCCTTATCCATCCATGATTCCAACAATATCGACGTATTAGCAAATGAGTACCTGATTTTTTTTTGGTTTCAGTGTTGAGGGTGGTACACAGTCATCATATTTGCTTTTACGTCGTTGTCCTTGCCTGATTCCAGTCACCTTATTCTTCCCCCGTCGTAGACGATCTTCTTCTATGTGAACAATATTGCCTTCGCACCCCGCATAATTTGCTTCGTCCACTTGAAATGTAGAACCAGTGCCGTTACTTTTCATGCCCTCTGTTGCCAACGTCCTCGCAGTCTTTACCAATGCCGGCCCAAACATTGTCTTTGCACCACCTGAGTTTCCATCCAATATTATCAATATCTTTACTCTACAAAGCATTAGGTAGAATTTGAAGTCAATAATCTAGCACATACATCTACATTCTCATTCTCCGTAACACATGAGTATAGCAAAATTTGAATATCAATGAAAAATTTGTGAGCAAATGCATATGAAGTACTTCAAGGGATATCCACATCGCATTCAGTGATATTGATTAACTCACTTTCATCTTCTCCACTGATATTTTCACATGCTTTTCGTTTCAGCACTGCCGGCGGCGTTTCTATGTTTCTGCCCTTACATTGTAGGTCCTCTATGATTTCGACATCATTGACATCATCCGTATCAGTTTTGTCTTCAGTTGTCTCTATAATATCTGCTTCGAACGCTGCGTGACCTATTTCGTACTCAAGGCTCGTTGATGATGGAAAATTTTCCATCCCCGTGCATCTTTGCCCACTTTCGTGATTGACAGTCTCCATCATCTGCACAAAACAAGATTCGGTCTTCAATGACTCAAGTCCAAAAACCACTATACTATCTACATAGTCAAAAGCCCAAGATTATTTGTTTCCCTCTTACATTTCTCTTTTGTACGGAGCCCTCCACAATATAGTGCGCATGCTTGTTCACGGATGCATGTCCTTCCAATCCTACTTTGGCAGAAGTGAGAACAGCATTCTCGGAATTCGACAATGGCAATGTATTGTTCCTTTGTAAGAGAAGTCCCCGAAGCTCATCCATGAGTACTGGTAAAGCATCCATCCTCGTCCTCATCTCTTGCATGGTCTGCTTTAACTCGTCTAATTCTTTTGCTATGACGATGAGGCTAGGGTCTTCATGAGTGACCATGGTATTGCCCATGATCCTTCCAGCATCGGATTTGCTTGGTGGATTAATCTATACATCCTCCACGTTAATAAACAATGTGTTAAAAACCAATGAAATAGTCCACAAACTCATAAGCAATAGTAGAAAACACATGATAGCCCCATCTTTGTCATTAAAATATTACCGAGTCAAATAGATAATTCACAGATTACGACTCTAACACACGTGCAAATTATCTTATTTACGTTTCCACATTCATTTTGGGATTCATTACTAAGCTTCCCCCATGTTACATTTGCCAACAATATTTCACCCCCCCATTATCTATTCAAGTTGAAAGATACATGTTTCCAATTTGATACCTTCACATACTAATAATTAACTGCTCCTACAATAAATTTGTCCTTCATAAATTCTCCTACGGAACTTACTACAAATGCAACCACACTAGTAATAATATTTTGGCTACGACCGAAATAAATTTAATTCTTTGCCCAAAAACATACTACTCTGAGAACCACCATAAATACTATCTCCATCATATACTTTTCAAAGAAGTCTGTAAGTTTCCCTTGCTTATTATTCCACATCAAGTATATGATGACGGTCACTCCAATAACATCGTCACACTGTCCATGGTATGTTCTAAATGTTTTTTAATTGTGTGTATGCTTTCACTTAGAACTTACATGTGAATCAGCCTCATGCAACATATTCGGGATACTTCCTGGGTGTCCTTCATGCGCTCCTCCTTTACGGTGACCTTTACGTGCTCGGTTCATCTCTCGCATCCTATGTCCCTTATTTGACCCTGCTGGGCTTTGCCACCAGAACAACAATGTCGGATACGCCTTTGCTGGGCAATCATCATGCTTTGTTCCAAATTCTTCCCAGTGCTTACGATAAGCACTACGAATCTTCTCCAACTTCTTCCTCATATAGTCTGGGAACCAATTAAATTTCAATGGAGGTTCAAAGAGAAAGTGAGAACGGACAACATTCTCAATGAAAACAAATTGTTTGTCATCATCATCGTAGTGGACTTGTCCCACGTCCAGATGCGACTTGATTAGGTTCTTGATCATGGAAGTCACCTTCAATTTCAAAGTAACAATTTTCCCGGCTGAGTCAGTCAACACTGTAAATTGTGTGCCGTCATTTACTCTCTTATGATGCGCGTACTCAGTTTCTGCTCTTCGTTGCATAGCCCGTCTTGTTGTTTGATCCATACTGTCAATCACTGCGAGGTCCCTATGAACTGCTGCATGTGATGCATGACCACGCCGTATAGATTCCGATATTGCGATGTTGCCTCCTCGTACAAGTGGAGTGTATGGAGATACGGGTCGATAGTCAACCACAGCCATGTCTTTGACCGGTGTCGAAGCTTGCGGAATACCGGTTGCAGCACAACCCATGTTCTCCATTCCCCTCAAGTTTACATGCTCATTGAATGTCACCCCCATGTTCACCTCGTTCAATGTCTCTGTGAAACAGCCCCTCTCCCCAATTCCATTGACTACGGCACTGTTCATATTTCCGCCGCTATTATATAATGCCCTTACCGTATCACTTGGAGTAGAGGACAAGAGATTTTCATTGGATGCACTAGTAGGTCTAAGTCTTCCTGCGTGCATTGATGAAAACTCAGGGCTCAATGCCGCATAAGCAAAAGGTGGAACATTTGGAGTTCCCCTACCTAAATAAGCAGATTTGGCTTGTAAAGTACTTCTACCTTTAAAAACCTCAGCAGCAGTTCTGTTTGGAGATCCACTAAACTGCCATGCACCTCGGTCATTGCTTGCAATGATTCTTTGATTACCATTTCCCTCTCTGTGATCCATATTCCTGTACACAGTCGATCACATACGACATGAAATATTGTAATGTACCCTTAACTCATTTTTCATATCAAACTGTGAAAGAAAAAAAAACACAACTATCGCTGATAAAATTTTATGTACGCAATTGACATAGCAGAACCATATTTACCTAGTTCTTTACAAGGTCTTTGCTTGGCCTCTGTGTTGATCCCATGAACTCCTGCCACATGAAAGGCGCCGTTTTTGCAAAACACTTTAAAGGGTCTCTTCAAATGTCATGAAGTCAATCCTTAGATACAACTACTTTTTGATCAACTACACAAGGAATACTTATTTAGAAAACTCCATACACGTGATATCACTCACAGTTATAAACATGAAATAAATAAATAAATCCTTATACACATTTGTGTAAAGTCATGACGTAATGTTACAAGATATTGAGGATGCCATCATATAAAATCGAGAGCATGAAATCAGACTTGATGACTAACCATTTATACATGACCTTACTATTCAAATACTTGAAGAAAGAAATCGATGTCAAGCGCCTTCCTAGACTTACCTCCTACAAGACAAAAAAATAGGCCCGGATTATGTCCACATGTTCGTACGAAGATCTTCTCCACTGCTTCTACGTCCGCTTCCGCATTACCTCACTAGCTTCACACCTTGAGGACCTTGACATATCCTCCTTCTTAAAATGTAGTGAGTACAAGTATAGAGTATGAAATACACAACATTAAAACTTCATATCACAACCACGATATCACAAGTACAATGGTTATCATGGTGACCTACATTAACTCAAACCTTGAAAATGACAAAGTTTCACTATTGGGCTCCAAAGTGGCTACAAAGCTTGCAAGAGAGAATGACCTAAACCTCAACCCTCTCTCCAACCTACCTTGGTTCCCAGCTATAGTGGTGGCCACCGCCTACTGTGCAGACTAAAAAAACCCTGAGACAACCATGTGGTGCATGGAGGCTCGGAGCCCAAAAAAAGTAAATCTTTTTCAGTAATAGAAAGGGTGACATCAAGTCTTGAATTAGCCACATCAATAAAGGGCCACCATTTAGAGCCTTGATCATATCTTACCAGTAACATGTGTCAATATCATATGTGAAGGTCTAATTCTGTACTTCACTTCCAAAGTAAAATAAAAAAAATTAAGCGGTGGTTCAACAACTCCCAAAAGTCTCTACACTTTTGGTACTTCCAGCCGTCAAACTGTTGATATTTCGTCTCTTCCTATTTGTGGAATGTGAGATAAAATCCGCAATTCAAAAGAGCAAAAACTTCTAGCACATATTTTTAGGTGAACCTTGATGGATTTGCTTCAAGAGTTGCATGATTGGTAATTGAGTTTGAATAGACTTCAGTGTTGTTTATTTTGATGTTTATTTTCTCTTTCATTTTTTTATACATATTTGAATTATATTCATTTCTTTGTATTGTAAGTCCATTGGATTTTTTAACCCTATAATTGTTTTCTTTATTTCAATTAATTGAGTTTTAAAATTTAAAACAAAAGCACCTATAATTTTTTTTTATTTGGACAATTGGAAAACGAATTAAAAAAAATTATTTAGGACAAGTCTCTTGAAATTCTCAAAAAAATTGGACACCCTCCATTTTGAATTAATTATGTACCAACTAGATAGACACGTATGATAACCTCCTTATGTTTATGTTTACTGGGTAGTAACGGATGCAAACAAGGTACTAGTGCCTACCAAGGCTGAACATCCAGGAGGCTCAATTCCTACTGCTAGCACTGACCTAAGCCAATACTGTGGCTCCATTTAATGAAAATCACTTGGAATAGGAATGGAGATTCACATGTTCATAGTGAAATCCGTAATTTTGTGGCCGTGTCTCAGCTGGTACTCGTACTCCATGGGAGACTTTATCCAAACCCTAAAAGACTTTATCAAGGCCACCAAAGTTTTCTTGTTATCATCTCATCATTACTATGCATGATTTTTTTATTTTTTTTTGACAGAAGCAAAGGAAGTCTTTACTGCAAGGGAAGTAAAAAAGGCAAGTCCCCGCCAGGGCCGGCGAGGCCGGGACAAGGCCTGGGCCAGGTCAGTGGTTAGAGTGAAACAAGAGGTAAGAGTGGGTCCTAATACTATCCCTACTACTAGCACAATGATACTATGCATGATTCCCTAGTTGGTTTCGGCATTGTGAAGGTGATATTTTTTGGAGGTGGAATCCAGAGTTGACATGAAACAAATTTTTTTTTAGGATGAAGAATCCTTGAAGATTATAATTCCAGAAAAACATTTACACTAGACAAGGTGGTGTAATATCTGATGTAGGGGGAAGAGGAATTTAGTGAAGCAGAGAAGGCTAGATTTATTTCTTGAAATCCCTTACAGTCATCTGAAGCGGTTTCTTGAATATAGTTCTAAGAAGTTCCATCATGGTAAACTATTGGTGACAAATTGGTACTCTTGCCACTCCATAGTCAATTGATTGGCAAAAGAATCCTTTTCCTTCATTCACTCAATATTGTACGCTAGCAAAATAATAATAATAATAAATAAAAAATAAAAAATAAAAAATAAAAAATAAAATAAAAACTAGTAAATAATAATAAATATAAATAAATACTAAGAATAAAAATAAATAGAGAATTATAATAGCAATTGGAAGAAAAAAAGTACCTCATATCTCACTTCTATAAACAAGTTGGGGAACTTATATATCCCCTAAATGAAAAAGGTCCAAAGGCGGGCTTTCACAAATTTCGGGCACGTTCTCATGGTTGCAATTTATACTTCCAATTCTTGATCCTTTCTCTAGTGGACATTGATTTAGGGGTGGAACAAATAGACACTCTATTCACACCAGTCTCTAAAGAAAGATTAGAGTTCTTCTTCTTCTTCTTCTTCTTCTTCTTCTTCTTCTTCTTCTTCTTCTTCTTCTTCTTCTTCTTCTTCTTCTTCTTCTTCTTCTTCTTCTTTTCATTGGACGTTTAGAAAGAAGTTATGCCATCATAATTGTTGAGTAAAGGAAAAATTGTTGAGTGGAGGCAAGTCGGGATTCTAAAAGCCCTTGCTATGAGAGTCTTTTGAATGTGGAATTTTCAATACTAGCAATCAATAATATCTCCTTTCATATTGTGAAGAATAATTTATTCTCTTTTGTGAAAAAATGGGTATTACCTTAAGTCAAATATCTTCACTAATTGTCACACATTTTCACGCAAGGTAGCATAAAAACTTCTTCTTTTCTACAAAAAACTTTGAGATCTCCACCTTTTTCACTTTCTTTTTTCTATCTTTAGAAGTGTTGTAAACCTTCTTATTGACCAATTGGATTATCAATCTAAAACATATTAAGTTCACAAAAAATTTAAATATGAATTGGCAATTTTTAATTTTTAATTTTTGATTTTCAATTGAGATCCTACAGTTAAAACTAGACATGAAAGTTTCAATTTCCTTGCTTACTCATTGAACTAGAATCAAGAGTCTTGGAATGCTTTTTGTGTTAAATCCTCAAAGAAATACAGGAGTTAGAGGACAAACCCCCTTAGTTCATGTTTTCAAAGATCAATACCATCAGAATAAGATACACTTGTAAGTTGTAACATCCGATATCCTTCCATCACTTGCCCCATTTGTAACTCATTGGACCCAGATACATGGCTACACGTATTACTCACTTGCACACAACAACACATACATTCACTTCATGTTAAAAGGCATAATAAAGCAGTATGGGAAATTAGGAAACTACTAGTCTCTTCCAAAAAATCCAGATGCTATATCCTCATGAATGCTGGTACTTTCAACAACAATCTCCAAGAAAATACCATCCCTAATTTGTTATTGCCTTGTACATGTGGTACCCAAAGATGCCACCGTAACTCCAGATTTAGACTTGATATACTCTGTGTCAAAGGACTACCTTATCCAAATGAACCACCTGTAAATGTTGAACAAAATCTTACCATACAATTTATTGAATTCACATACTGTAATGATAGATTCTCTCCAGAAACCTTAGAAGCAAAAATCAACAAATACAGACCATTAACTGGAAGTATCACTGCTAGAGGCTGGAAAGTTGACCCCCTTATTGTCATTATAGCTAGTGCTAGAGGAGCTATGCACATCCCATCAATGAAACTACTTGAAGACAAATTTAAAATACCTAAAACTACCATACAAAATACCTTTAAAAACATTAATATCATTGCTATCCAATACGCTATGCATATCCTCCTCCACAAAAGAAAACTAGAAAACCACCAACCCCTGCATCAATTGCAAGATCCACCCTAATTGTAAATAAAAAGTTGTTAGTAGCTAGAGCTACTTTATTTTTGTTAGCAAATGCTAGCATTGTCTCAAGACACGCATGTGGTGGGCTGTTGGTTGACACAACTCTTTTTCCTTCCTGCAATTGCTCACTTAACAGCACGAAGCCACTACATGCCCCACATCTGCTCAAACAAGCCCATCAAGGTTTGAACCCGGACCAGTTATATGAGACAAACACTCCCTTCAACCAGCAAAGAGCTCGTGACTTGGCGATCACCAAACTAAAAAAAACCCTATTTTACTACAAAACTCCGATATCTTACCTTATTCAGACTCTGACCACTCATGGTCTTTGTTATTGGTCACTAGATACAAAAGTGTCTACTCTCGAATTGGGGAAGTAGTTCTATCCTTCTATTCCTATGTCGCGTGGACTTAGGTCTTTGTAACATCCTATCTTTAACTTCCTAATTTCTGCTTAAGGAATGGAAATTATTGGTGGTTGGTGAAACAAATTCAATATGTTATTCTTGCCATAGGATCCAATTTAGAAAAAGCACTCGTTCATTCATAGTACTGTATAGTGGCGCAGGTTATTACCGTTCACGATATAGCTGTAAATTTTTTTTTAAATGCCCTAAATATTTGTGATCTTATTTTGTGGAATTATGCTTTCCCACAGATCTAAATTTCTTCATTTTGAAAGATGGCTATCCCAATTTTGACTAATCTTAATATAAAAGGGCTAATAGTCTTAACTAATTTTTTCATTTTTGTTATCTCATGTTTTTTTGGACAAATGGTGGTAATTCTCAGTAATGTATCCCCTAAATATCCTCGACAATTTTGTACTAGAAACACTTCAAAAACATTAATTATAGTGCAATGAGTAAAGAAGGAAACAAAAAATTGTATTTCTAGTTTTAACTATAGGATCTCATTTAACGCTTTATACATAAGATACTCATAAAATTCCATGAATATTGACCGCACGGATTCAAAGATTATTGTGTTTGAAGTAGGAAAATGGTTCATTTTAATCTCTCTGTTGAGTGGATAAGCAGACTTTGACTTCACTTGGTCTCAAAATTTTGCACTATACAAGGTCTAAATTGTAGATCATCATACTGATCACAATATTGACTCCTTGTATACCAATTTTTAAGGGAGAGAACTCATGGGGGCATATTCATAAAAATTGTGCAAGGTGTGGAGGTTCTAAAAGTCTCAATTCACATTCATTTTATTGGGAACAAAGCATGATTAGAATGGTAATCCAAATGGTGGATAAGAAGGTTTACACCGTGACATCATTTGATAGAAAAAGGGACTTTTTTTGAAGATCTACAGTTTTTTGTGGTGAAGAAGAAGTTTTTTTGGTTCCTTATCCCACAATGTGTGGCAATGTGTGAAAATCTTTGAGGCTTTGGATAAAATGCATTTTTTCACTAAAAAAACAAATGGTTTTTGACAATATGAAAGGAAATATTATTACTTCCTACTATTGAGAATGTTAAATTTACTAGAGTGTCTTAGCAAAAGCTTTTGGAGTTGCCCGACTTGCCTGCACTCCACAATTTTTTCTTTAATCCCTAAAGGCCCTTGGGCCCTAGGATCCATTAGCAAATTGCAATGTCAATCATTCCACCAATTCAATAATGTAATTCTCTTCAATTATGTACCCTTAAAATAGATTTGTTTCAAATAAGGGACACTTTCACATCAAAAGTGAATTATCGGACATAAGCATACTACGATACCCCACTTTTTACAAAAATCTTCAATCCAAAAGGGTAAGTCTTGCTAATATTTAGTACATTTTTATATTCTACATACGGTTCTTTTCATACGTTTAAAGGTTAAGCACAAGTGCTTTCTGAGGAGACACCTACAAGTGCCAGGTGGACATGTACCCTAGGTTGGATTTGACATTCTTGTACCAAAGAATCATTTATATCTAAAATAGAACTTTCGCAAAATTCTAGACATATGATAAAATCTTGAACCACCCTAATGTCTACAGTTTGGACAGGATTCCAGTTGCCATATGATGTCCAACTCTGTAATTAGTTCTCTAAGAAATTATCATGAGCCTTGTTACCTATCCTGGTTAGGCATGAATTCATACTTCTAAAGCTTTTCCAGTCCAGGCTTCCAGTGACAATGCCCATCTCTGTGAGCCCAAATTTTGGGTCCCATTTAATTTTTTTGGTTAAATTGTTGAATTTTTAGTACACTAGTTAGAAGTTAGCCATGACATATGGTTAGTACTGTTAAAAGCCCAGAATACTTCACCAAATTAGTGGAAGGAGGTTTGGGTTTTTACGGACGACTTTAGGTGCGAGGAGAAAAGAAATAGGGATTTAGGGGTCCCTCAGTAGTATTTTACTACTTAATTAGGTGGTCGTTCACCATAGTTGGTGCGAACACGTAGCGATTAATAGAAGGTGGATGACCAAATTTTAGGAGATAGAATAGAATAGTGGAAGAAAAGGGTTGGAGAGGTGTTAGAGTTTAGAGGAGATTAGACCTCACAAGAAAATTAGAAGTAGCAGAAAAGAGAAATAGAAGGAAAAATAAGAAGAGTTAGAAGTAGAAGAAGTAAAAGTAGAAGTAGAAGTAGACAAAGAGAAAGAAAAAAGAAGAAAAGATGCATAGAAAAAGAAGAAGGGAAAGAGAAAAGAAGAAAACAAAACAAAAAGGATAAGGAGAAAAGAAGACAAGGAAAAAGAAGAAAGCGAAGGAAGAAAGTCGAAGACCGCAGGCCATGGCGGGTATGGCTGGCCATGGCCAGCCATGTCCGATTGATAGTGGGGTAGCTATGGCGGTTATGGTGCATGGGGTTTCAAGGAAGGGTACCAATTCAAGGAAGAGATTGGCGGTTGCACGTATTCGCGCGTGACAGAAGGGATCGTGGAGAGCAAGGAGCGAGAGGCGGTTGGCCGGGGAGCTGGAGAACGTGGCGACGACGGTTTTTACGCAGGATCGCTGCAAGCGGAGAGGGGACGTTGGCGCACAGGCTCTCCAAGGGGCGTGCGTTGTGTGTTGGCTGGGGTTCGAACGAGAGAGGGGGAACGGGGCTGTGAGCAAAGGAGAGCATTGTGTGTGGAGGATGCGTTGGGTGTGTGAGATCTATGGTGGGGTTTGTTGTGTTGTTGCGGGGGGTGTGTTCGGTTTTCGTGTGTCTAGGAGGGTTGTGTTAGAGAGAGTCAGGTGTGTGAGTTTAGGGGGGAACTGTTCGTGTGTGTCTTCAACATGAGAGTGTCTGGAGGTTCGAGAAGTGGTGTGCGTAGGGGCGACCCTGAGGAGTGGCTGCGCGAGAGAGCATTGCGGTGGCGAGATCGTGTAGAAGTGAGGTATGAATTAGGGTTTTGAGAGAAGGTCATGATCCGCGCGCGGTGGTGCGCGTATGCAGGCGGTTGTATCGCGTGCTGTGGAGGGACGGAGTGATTCGGAAGGAAGAGCTGCGGCGGGCCGCGGTGAGAAGTCTGCGCGGCGGGATTTGTTATTTAGGTGCGGTTGCCGGAAGGTAAGCGTTTGGGTTCGGTCCGGAAGAGAAGTTGCTGGAGGGTGCGTTGTCCTAATAGAAATTCTTCCATCATGTAGATATTAATACCAGTGTGGATATGTTTTGATTACAGCTAGCGGTTAGATGAGGTAAAAAGGTTTGGTCGTGGTGAGAACCACGGTTTGAGGATTTGGGCAAGTGTTAGCATGTAGGTGCTGCACCGTTCTTGTCACTGCTCAGGGGGGTAGGTAGCAGGTTGACTGGTATTTTCCTGCCTCACTAGCGAGCCAAGCCGTGGGCCGCCCAACCACTCGACGGACTCGATCGGGTTCGAACCCGGACCGGCGGCGGCCACTGACCACAACATTTCCAGCCAACCAAGTCCACGACTTGGCGATCAGGTTGTGCGAATCAACACCTTTATACGTCCGTACCATCAGCTATCTTACGATAAGTTTTATTTTTTTATTTTTATTTAGTTATTTTTTTATTTTACTTATCTTGTTGGTTGGAAGGTCTAAGTTTTTAGTCTTCCAATAAATAAAAGACTAGGGGATTTTATGTGGTTGAAAGTGGAAAGGATAAGAAAGTAATGAAGTACCTTGTGGGGTACTTTGGGTAAGGTGACATGGGCTGGAGTGCCCACGTCCACTTGAAGTGGAAAAGTTGGAAAAAGAGATTCCTTAGTGAATGTGTGTGTGTGTGCGGGTGAGAGAGCAAGGTTTTGGAGCAGAACTTTGACTGTATGTAGCTCAGCGAATTTTGTTCGCATGGAATTGAAAATTTGAGGGTTTGTTCTTTGTCTTCAGAGATTTCTATACTCGTTTCAAAAATTGAATTCGGAGTTATGTAGCAAAAGTTATGAAGGTTTGTTTTTCTGTGAAAACCCGAGGCCATCCATTGAGAGGCAGAGGTTTGACAAGCTATAACTTTTGTTGTAGTTCTTAGTTTTCTTTGAGATTTGGAGGATGTATGCGTCTCTATCTTAGCTTTCTAGAAAGATACCACAATTGAAATTCGGAGTTGTGAGCAAGAAGTTATAGAGATCTGAATGAATAGGGGTAGGCAGAACTTTGATTGTCCATAACTTTCGGACAGTAGTTTAGATTGACTTGAAATTTGGAGGAGTGTTAGTTGTATGAATTAGCTTTCCAGAGAGCTATTACACTTAGTATTTGAAGTTTTGAGTCATCTGTGTCACTTGTTTGAAGGTTACAGCCTTGGTGAAACTTTTCCATTGTGTTTTTGAACACTTCTTTTGAGTTTCTTAGTGTTTTTGAACACTTGAAGACTTTGGAGTTGAAGGATGGAGGAATTGAAGACTTGAGGCTTGACTTGAAGAGAAGAGAAGATGGAGACAAGTGTGTTGTGGCTTGTGGTCCGATTTCTTTTTTTGTGATCCCAAGCCAGCTTTGGAGGCTAGTTGTATTTCAATTCTGTTCTTGTAAACTCTGTTGCGGCGAAGTGGGGTTAATTGCCCACACGGTCGTGTTTATGTCGTTCCCACCGGTGAGGCACGTTTGCTGGTCACCGTGGGTTTGAATTTTAGGAGCCAATCTTTCGGACGGTTTCAGCTTGTGGTCTGGCCGTCCCGTTTTACCCGTCCGAGGCCGTGGTTTCTTATCACCCACCTTTACCCTTAACCCTTTAGAGCCACCACAGGATAGGCCAACGGGAAGGAGTTTGAAGACTGAAGACTGAAGACTGAAGACTGAAGACCGAAGACCGAAGACCGCAAGATTTGACAGAACTCCGTAGCAGACTATACGAGTCGCAGCCAGATACCTCGTGTATTCTCAAGGCGCTCCCCTCTCTACACGACAATTGGTGCTTCCACTAAGAGAGCTTTGAGGCGACTGGCGTGTATTTGCTATGGGAGACGCTGATGGGACTGCTGGTGGTGGAGGAAGAGGCACCGGTGGAGTCCAAATGCCCATGGAGGACATTTTGGGGGCTTTGGCCCTATTCATGGAACAACATAGAGCAAATCAAGGTGGACAAGGTGCCACTAAGGCTCTTAAAGCTGTTGTTTCCAAGATTGGAAGGTTTGATGGCAAGAACATCTCCAAGTTCTTGCGAACCTACGTGTGTGAGATGGAAGTGCATCAGGTTGATGACAATCAAATGATGCACATCTTTGGTATGGCGGTTGTACCTGACATTTGCGACCGGGTGCAAGAGATCCGCGAGATGGTCATTTCATGGCCAAACTTTGCTGAGCGGCTCAGAGATGAATACTTTGATGAAGACTCTGAGAGAATGACAAAGAGGTCATTTCTTGAATCGGTGGAGCAACGGCCTGGGAATTCGATGGGTCCCAACGAGCTGTTGAGAGACTTTGAGAAGAAGTTCAGTCAACTACCCATGGCAGAGAGGCGCCTTTTGGAATTTAGAAAGGCAGAGCTTTTCCTCCAAGCTACAGATGCTGCCTTTGAAGACAAGCTTCTTCTACTCCTTGGAGATCGTACGACAGAAGGGGGCTTTACCAATGATGGGAGGAGGGTTGAAGAAACGGTGATTCTCTTGGCCAAACAAAGGCGTGTGAGGTCAAGAGGTGTTGAAGTGGAGCCTATTCAGACACCAAAGTCTCTTAAAGTGTCTTTTGCCCCAACACCTTCGACAACTTTGGGACCTACCTTGAAGACCACTAAGACCACCGAAGGAAATGCCCTCGAAGAACTTATTAAGGGTTTTCGAGAGCTAAGGGTGGAATTTACTGAGTTGAAGAAGGCTACAGGAGCTTCTTCTTTTCAACCATCTGAAGGTGCGAGAAAATATTCAAGGAGGTGTGTTTGGTGTGATGAAGAGACTGAGTACAATCTCAGAGGCTGTGAATCGTATGAAGAGGCACTCAAGAATGTCCATGTCTACTACAAAGATGGAAAGATTCACGATGCCTCAACAAACTCTCCATTGGGGACCAATTTTGGAAGAGGAGGAATGAGGAAGCTCATGGAAGAGAAGATGGCAAGATCCAGCTACGTACAAGTGCATGAGGCTGATACTTACCACATTCAAGTTGAGCACCATTCAGATAAAATTTTATCTGTTCAAACTCAAATATTAATGAAGAGAGGAGCTCAAGCCATCAGAAATGCAACTGGGTGGGAAGATCCAGTTGATGCAAATAGCATCAGGGCATTTATGTATGAAGAAAAGGATAATGATGAGCTCCACGAGGCCTCTGTTGAAGAAAAACGTGTAAGACTTGATGCTGACGATGGTGTTGAGCCAGAAGCAAAGAGAAGATCTCCAGTGCAGAATGAGCCTGCAAAAGAGATGAGAAAGAGGGTTCCTACACGTTCGAAGCCGTCGGACCCTAGTACTGTGCGCCCTAGCGATGCACCGTTACCAAAGGAATGGTGGGAGAAGAATAAAGAGAAAGAGAAGGATGGGCCAAGCAGACATTCCAGTGATAGCAAAAGAGGAGAAGAAAAAGGAGACTCTACCAAGGTGAAGGGAAAAATGCCTGCTTATAAGCTCCAGTCAGACATTGAGACCTCTATTGACCTGAAAGGGGTATTGGAGGAAAGGATCTTGGATGCCAAGATCGAATTTACATTGAGAGAAGCACTTGGCATAGCCAAGAAAGATTTCCATGAGTTAATCATTGACATTATCAAGAGGAAGAGGCAGATGACAGCTGAGGCTGTGATGGTCAGAGCTTTAGATACTCACATGACCGAAGATGAAGAGACAGAGATTGGTGAGGTATTTACTATGATGGGTGAGCCAATAGGTCAAGAAGAAGAAGTTTCCAAGGAGGAAGCACGAACCTTTCAATTCTCTTATAATCTTCCCAACATGAAAGAAAATGAAGAGAAGATTGAGTTCGATCTACCATTTTGGGCTAGGGCCACTACTGAAACGAAGATAAAGCTCGGAGGGATCGATGACCACGTTTTAGCCCTTGTTGATCATGGTTCAGAGATTAACATAAGATCTCGAAATGTCTATGAGAAGGGCAATGGCCAATCGACACGGATCATGGTTGGGTCATGAGAGCAGCTAATAGTGGACGGACTCGGTTGCATGGTGCTTGCCCTGCAGTACTCACGAAGATTGGAGATGTAGAGGTTGAACAAAATTTCTTTGTTCAAAATGTTAGCGCCTATCCGATAATTTTGGGCCAACCATTTATCACTGCTTCACGAATGGAGACCAAGGTGTTGGATGACGGGTCTCATTATGCCCGTATCCGAAGTGTTGATGGAAAGAGGTCAGTGCAGTTCTTAACGGTGAGGCCTGACAATGAGAGGCATCGACTTCAACTCAGAGAAATCCCTCTACCAACTTCTTCGAACTTCTCGGATTTCTAGAGGGCACACGTGGGATGTGGGGATCCACGGGTGCTAAGGGAACTAAGACTGGTAGATTCCCCAATGTACATACTAGTGTTAAGTGTGGATTTTTAAGTGTGACAAAGTGTGGCTTTGAAAGATTTACGGGTGTCAAAGATTTGGGCCCTGTATGTAGAAAGCTTGTGAAAAAGATGGAGAAAAATCTTAAAAAGATGAATGTTGTAGAGGTAGATGAAAGCATTTCTGGTATTTACGAAGAAAATGGAATGCCAGATGATATCTTACAGACTTTGCAAGATCTAGAGGCAGATAAGGATGAAGAGAAGATTACACATTGCATTGTCAATGTCCATACAAGTTCAATGTATCATGAGATTTCAACAGCAATGACAAGGCTGTGTGACTTCAAAATTGATGGACAGAGTCTGGAGGCTGCAGTTTATACAAAATATAAAACTGTGGCCAAGAAAGTGAAGCCAGTGGCTACTCAGCTACCATCTGATACTGATGATCATATCAAACAAGCTGAGAAAGAGCCAAGTTTGAGAGAAGCAAGAAGGATTGGACACAAGTTTACCAAAGAGACGTTGGCAAACTTGAAGATTGGAGGAGATGATTTCTTGACTGAGCCGGAGAAGAACAAATTTCAGGACATGCTTTCCATGCATGGAAAAGCCTTTGCTTCTTCGCCAGATGAGATTGGGTGCGTTCAACCAAGTGTTGTGGCACCAATGGTTATTTTTACAGTGCCACATATACCATGGGATTTGAAGCCAATTCCAGTTCCTCGAGCTCTACTACCAAAGCTTGTGGAGCTGCTTAAGGAAAAGACGCGCATGGGCATACTTGAGCCTTCGATGGCTCCATATTCCAACCGATGGTTTACAGTACCAAAGAAATCGGGAGCATTGAGGTTCATTCAAGATATGCAGCCAGCAAACGGAGTGACAATCAGAAACAAAGGCTCAGGGCCTATTGTTGATGAAGTAGCTGAAGCATTTGCGGGACATGCAATTTATTCCATTGGAGATCTATACTCTGGTTATGATCAATTTCAATTGGCTGCTGACAGTAGAGATTTAACAACCATGAAAACTCCACTTGGATTAGTACGCATGTGTACATTGCCTCAAGGTGCTACCAACTCGGTGGCGCATATGCAGAGCGCCATGAATCAAATCCTAAGAGACTTTGTGCCTCAGAAAACCATACCTTTTGTGGATGACATTCCCATGAAGGGGTGTGTGGAGAAAGATAAAGACTTAACCATCCAAGATGATGGTTGCAGAGCCTTTGTGAGTAATCATATTGAAGATGTGGCCAAAATCTTGAGCAAATTGGAGGAGGTCAATTTGACTCTCTCGATTGAGAAGTCGAAGTTTGGGGTTGATGAGATTTTGGTGGTTGGATACTTGTGTGGTTCTTATGGAAGAAAACCTAACCCTGAGAAGGTGGATGCTATTGGAAGAATGAAGGCCTGTAGCAATGTCACTGAAGTAAGGAGGTTTTTAGGAGCCTCTGTCTTCTACCAAATTTGGATCTCTCATTTTGCTCATATATGAGAACCTCTTTACAAACTATTGCGCAAGAGGAACAAATTCGTTTGGCAATGTGAGCAAGATCAAGCTATGATAGAGCTGAAGAGAATCTTGGAGTCACCATCAGTTCTTAAACAAGTGAGTTATACTTGTGGAAGACCGGTGATTGTAACTGTTGATACGAGTCCAATTGCAATTGGATGGGCTGTTGGACAAGATGATGAAGAAGGGATGAGATTTGCTATCCGATTTGGAGCAAGGATCTTGACAGAGCGACAAAGGGCTTATCCACAAGTTAAAAGAGAACTCTGGGGCGCCCTCACAGCTCTAAAAGCGGACAGAAACTACTTGATTAGTGCGGAAGTAGTTTTAGAAACTGACTGCTTGCCTTTGCTGGGGATGATAGCAAATTGTTCTTCACCAGACATTGCAATGTTGCGTTGGATAGCCTACATCAAGTCTTTGAATCATGTTCTAGTTCACATTGAAGGCAAAAAGAATTCAGTTGCCGATATGTTGTCTAGAGCAAGGTATTTCAAAGAAGATGAGATGATGGCTCACGAACATGGTGAAGAATTGTTACACGGAGCCTATGTGATGAACATAGATGGTGAAAGTTCGTCCAATAGAGCATTACCTTTCAAGGATGAACTGTATGAAGGAAAACTGAGAGATATTGGGCTCTACTTGAGCACAATGGAGCGGCAAGGAAGTTGGACGGATAAGGCATTCAAACACATCAGACATCATTCTTATGGATATCTGTTGAAAGATGGATTTCTATGGAAGAGGGCAAAAAGAGCTGGTGAAGTGCCATTAAGAGTGGTGGGAGACTCTTTAACCAAGACCCAAATTTTACGAGAGTTTCATGATACTCTTTGGGCCGGTCATAGAGGCATTTGGGCCACCTACACGAAGGTCAAGGAGCGGTATTGGTGGAAGGGGCTATACAAAGATGTTGAGGAGTTTGTAGCCTCTTGTGTGGTGTGCCAGTTACAATCGAAGGTGCGGCACAGAGATGAACTGCATCCCACTTATCCTATTGCACTCCATTTTCAATGGATGATCGATTTGGTTGCCATGCCAAATGCAATGTGGGGGATGAAGTACCTTGTTTTGGCTCGAGAAGAGCTCTCAAACTTTGTTGAAGGAAGAGCTTTGAGGACCAAGACAACAGAAAATGTATGCCGATTTATACTTGAAGACATTTTTAGTCGGTATGGGAGCATTGGCCGGATGAGAGCTGACAGAGGAGAATTGAACGCCACTGAAGCCAAAGAATTCTTCAAGCGATATGGTGTGCAGTTGAAGCTGACAACAGCTTACAACCCTGAGGCTAATGGCAAGATTGAGAGGGGACATCCTCCAATCATTCATGCTTTAGTCAAGGCTTGCGGAGGAAAGCCTAACTTGTGGCCAAAACTGCTACCATTTGCTCTTTGGGCTGACAGAACTACGCCAGTACTGTTACGGGTTATATGCCCGTGGAGCTTATGTATGGTAAAAAACCAATCATGCCGGCGGAGGAAGATGTACCCACATGGGTGTTTCTTTCATGGGAAGATGGCATAAGTACTGAGAGACTATTGGAGCTTCGCATTCAACAGCTACAAAGGTTACCAGAGGATCTTGAGATTGCATTACAGAAGATGAAAGCTGCAAGGCTGGGCAATGAAGAGCGTTTTGATAGAACACATCGGTTGAGAAAGAAGAAGATCAGAGAGGGTGATTGGGTTCTCGTGTTTGACAGCACCTTAGAGCATCAACACAGTACGGTGCGGAAATTTGCTAGGAGGTGGATTGGACCGTATGTGGTGAACAAAGTGCACTTGAATGGCACTTATTCACTCCGAGAGCTGGACGGAGCTTCTTTGCGTGTACCAGTAGCTGGGAAACGCATCAAACTCTTTCAGAGAAGAGGGAGGTTTCAACTTCAAGACCTTGAAGAGATTTTTGATCCTCAGGACCCTGAGGATGGTCAGCAAGCTGAAGACGAAGATGAGGAAGAAGATTTGGGAGATGCAGTTGACAATAGCCAAGATATTGAAGATGCCTAAGCATGGCACATACCGGAGGATGTGCAGGTTTAGAGAGGGTGCATGTCTTGATGGAAATTCTTACATTATGTAGATATTAATACGAGTGTGGATATGTTTTGATTACAGCTAGCGGTTAGATGAGGTAAAAAGGTTTGGTCGTGGTGAGAACCACGGTTTGAGGATTTGGGCAAGTGTTAGCATGTAGGTGCTGCACCGTTCTTGTCACTGCTCAGGGGGGTAGGTAGCAGGTTGACTGGTATTTTCCTGCCTCACTAGCGAGCCAAGCCGTGGGCCGCCCAACCACTCGACGGACTCGATCGGGTTCGAACCCGGACCGGCGGCGGCCACTGACCACAACATTTCCAGCCAACCAAGTCCACGACTTGGCGATCAGGTTGTGCGAATCAACACCTTTATACGTCCGTACCATCAGCTATCTTACGATAAGTTTTATTTTTTTATTTTTATTTAGTTATTTTTTTATTTTACTTATCTTGTTGGTTGGAAGGTCTAAGTTTTTAGTCTTCCAATAAATAAAAGACTAGGGGATTTTATGTGGTTGAAAGTGGAAAGGATAAGAAAGTAATGAAGTACCTTGTGGGGTACTTTGGGTAAGGTGACATGGGCTGGAGTGCCCACGTCCACTTGAAGTGGAAAAGTTGGAAAAAGAGATTCCTTAGTGAATGTGTGTGTGTGTGCGGGTGAGAGAGCAAGGTTTTGGAGCAGAACTTTGACTGTATGTAGCTCAGCGAATTTTGTTCGCATGGAATTGAAAATTTGAGGGTTTGTTCTTTGTCTTCAGAGATTTCTATACTCGTTTCAAAAATTGAATTCGGAGTTATGTAGCAAAAGTTATGAAGGTTTGTTTTTCTGTGAAAACCCGAGGCCATCCATTGAGAGGCAGAGGTTTGACAAGCTATAACTTTTGTTGTAGTTCTTAGTTTTCTTTGAGATTTGGAGGATGTATGCGTCTCTATCTTAGCTTTCTAGAAAGATACCACAATTGAAATTCGGAGTTGTGAGCAAGAAGTTATAGAGATCTGAATGAATAGGGGTAGGCAGAACTTTGATTGTCCATAACTTTCGGACAGTAGTTTAGATTGACTTGAAATTTGGAGGAGTGTTAGTTGTATGAATTAGCTTTCCAGAGAGCTATTACACTTAGTATTTGAAGTTTTGAGTCATCTGTGTCACTTGTTTGAAGGTTACAGCCTTGGTGAAACTTTTCCATTGTGTTTTTGAACACTTCTTTTGAGTTTCTTAGTGTTTTTGAACACTTGAAGACTTTGGAGTTGAAGGATGGAGGAATTGAAGACTTGAGGCTTGACTTGAAGAGAAGAGAAGATGGAGACAAGTGTGTTGTGGCTTGTGGTCCGATTTCTTTTTTTGTGATCCCAAGCCAGCTTTGGAGGCTAGTTGTATTTCAATTCTGTTCTTGTAAACTCTGTTGCGGCGAAGTGGGGTTAATTGCCCACACGGTCGTGTTTATGTCGTTCCCACCGGTGAGGCACGTTTGCTGGTCACCGTGGGTTTGAATTTTAGGAGCCAATCTTTCGGACGGTTTCAGCTTGTGGTCTGGCCGTCCCGTTTTACCCGTCCGAGGCCGTGGTTTCTTATCACCCACCTTTACCCTTAACCCTTTAGAGCCACCACAGGATAGGCCAACGGGAAGGAGTTTGAAGACTGAAGACTGAAGACTGAAGACTGAAGACCGAAGACCGAAGACCGCAAGATTTGACAGAACTCCGTAGCAGACTATACGAGTCGCAGCCAGATACCTCGTGTATTCTCAAGGCGCTCCCCTCTCTACACGACAGCGTGGGCGAGCGCCTGCCTGCGCGCAAGCAGGGGACGTGCGTGTCTGTAGGCACGTGCTAGGGTGCGGCCCCTGTGTGTGTTCAGAGAGAGAGCAAGATGTGGTAGGGATGTGACGGCGGTGAACGTGAGGGTCGGCGGCGTGCGCGAGTAGGAACGCTACTGTGTAACGAGGTCGTGGGCGATCACGGCGGAACGATCCGATTGGGTTCAGTTCGGGTTGGAGGAGCAGTCTATGTGCGGTGCGGAGGTGACGAGAGTGTGTCGGTGTTGGTGGCGGCGAACGGAAAGTGCGGCGTCGGCGTACTTGTGAGCGGCTGGGACAACGTCGGAGTTACTGGGACGACGGAGTTGCGCCGACCTGTGGAAGTGGTGTTGAGTTCTTTTGGTGAGCCCCGGTTGCGGAGAGCGGTCTGATCTGCGCAAGCCGCTTGGGTTGGTGAGGCGCTGGTGATCACGAAGGAGCTGGGGTTCGAGAGTCGCGGCGTTGTCTTGAGCGAGGAATGTGAGGGTTGTGAGTGAGAGCGGGGACGTGAGTCTGAGTGGGGATTTGTGTGCGGGGTGGTGTTGTGTGCAAGAGGAGGCTTCCACGAAGTTGAGGTCCAGGGAGACCAAGTATGCGTGTGCGCATGATTTTTTCCTTCTTTCCTTGACGTTCTAGCTGGTGTGGAAGTGCAGCCTAGTTCCAACCAGAATTAGGTTGTAAATTATGACATCATGTCATGCAACCTTGTGAGTGAACTACCCCGAGTAGCAATCAGCTTTGATATTGGTGGAATCAGAAACTCACTAAAGACACTAGCTAATGATTAAGTCCATTTTCAGTATCTGAGTCTGGTTGAGAATATTGCTATGCATGTGAGTCATCATTTCCTTCTCCTTGGCTGCGGGTTTGAGTGGTGAATGGGTCTGAGTGGGAGGTGTGTTGTCTAGCTGAATGAATGGTATTGTGAATGTTGTCCCTGCTGGTCGTACTGATTGAGGTCGAATGGGAACCCTAATCGGGTATTTTTAGTGTTATTCAAGTTAGCCCTATTAAGTTAGTAATATTGAGCGAAAAAAACGTCCAATTCCGACTCACAGGTTGAGAGTTGTGGATGTTTGAAGATTGCGTTCCCTGACCACTGTTGGGGATTGCGGTCAGGGCTGGTCCTTGGGTCTAGCCTAATTCTTTAACATCTCATTGTACGCACCATAAAGTACTAGTAACTCTAGGTGAAGGAATCATGCAATTCTGATTTATAACCCTCAAGTTATGGAGGGTTGAATCCTGGAGTTAGTTCTGCACTGATTAAGGTAAATTAATAAAAGATAAAAAGGAAAGCAATAAGGAAGCCATAATATTAAGTGGTAAAAGAGATGTGTATGGTATAATGAAGGGAGGAGTACAAGGCAATTCCATCACAGTAACTAACAATTAGGTTGCTCTCCTTCCCTGGTCAATCAGGTAGGTTGATAGTAAAAGGTAATCTCGAATTCACTATTGGACTCCACAACGCCAGGGGAGGTGGACTCCAGCATCAATCGCAAGGCTGGTGAATTGAAGGTATGATTTCTAAAACATTGTAACCCGGTTCAATTCTCCTAGATGCACTTCTCTTCAGATTGCCACTATGTTACTTGTGCCGATATTAGAAGAGGATAACTAAATTGATTTAGTCCACTAAATGATTGTTTAGATAAGTTATTAAAGAATACTTTGGGAGGTATGAGCCTTCTAGAGATATTTAATGACTTATTTACATTCATTTTCAGGACTAAGTTTATTCATCCTAAGAAGTGCAACTAAAGAGTAAAAATTTCTAAACTTTTTACATGTATTAAAGATTGTTTTTGTATGATAATTTTTATATGATGTATTAAAAGATTGTTTTTATATCATTGTTTTTGTACAGATTTTATTAAAATGGGGAGAAGTCTTTTGATTATGCTCTTTATCATTTCCACGGTGATGGGTACAGTTTCAAAAGAAAAGAGTAGAAAACGTGCAAAGGCAAATAAAAGCAAAAGAAGAAAAAAAGATATATTGGATTTAAATAAAAAATTCTCAGGTACGTTATTCATATTTTTGAATTCAATATTTTTTTAATTCAATATTTTTTTATTCAATATTTTTTTAATTTAATGTTTTTTTAATTTAATGATTTTAAGTGTTTTTTTTTATCTTGATGATGTAGATAATGTATTTCTTGTGTCAAAGAAGCGAAATGAAGAAGACTTCAAGGGAGTTTTTATGGAAAGCTGTCCAAGAGATTACTTTCGAATTTTCAAAGGCAAAGTTGGAATTTATGACAAAGCATCTAAAGACATTGTCTTTATCGCACAATTTAATTCGTTTGATGTAATGTCTGGAGAAGTGAAAGATGAATTTAATAGATTAACAACCAGTTTATATGATTTAAAGAAAGGGGCTGCAATAATAAAGATTAACGGCGCTTTATCTCACGGAAAAACGTTTGCTCTTGGGTGGAGAGGAGGTAAATTTCTGAATTTTTTATTATTTTAAATATTGTTACGTTTTTAAAAGTTTCTAGAATTTATTATTATTTTTCACAATTTTATTGTGTTTTACTACAGGAATGGAGAAAGGAAAATCGTTGGGTAGGTATGCTCCTAGTGCTTTCATGCAACAAAATGCATCAAGAGTTCAGAAGTGGGAGGAAGATCAAGAAATGGTCGTGGCATGGATTGCTTCTTTTTATAAAAAGAGGTTTAATCAACTTACACCAATGTTATATGAATTGATTTCAAGAGAAGCAAGAGCCACAAATATTCCAGATTTATCTGAAGTGGAGTTCAAGAATTTACAATCATCTTCAGACTCCTTTGTAAGTAACTTAATTTACACTATGGATAGCTTTGATAATGAAATGCATAAAGATAATGATACTAGTTCTTATGCCTACGGAATATTTGCACCAATTTTTAAAGATAGTGGGGAATTGGCAAGTTTTAGTGATGGTTTCACTTCAAAGGGGGGTGAATTCATAGTACCATCTTACAAATGTCAAGTAGATTTTGGTGCATTTGATGGAGTAGTAGAAATTATTTGGAGAGCAAAAACAGATTTTCATGGAACCGTTCCTTCTGAATTTTCTTCTGGTTTTAGTAGAGTTGGTAGTAGCATTCAAATTAGTGAGACTTTGGTAGATAGAATTAGAAATTTGATTATTCAGAAAGAAAATGGTAGGAATATTGATGAAAGAATTCGAGGAGTGCATGAAATTGTTACTGAAAAGTTACAGAAGTTTAAGTAAATATTACTCTATTTTTATGTTGTGGATGTGAAAGTTCCATGTATTTGACCATGATATGGGAGATCTAAAGTGTTTGGAAACAGAAGTTCAGAAGCTTGAGTTTTGTATGTGATGGTGCATAAAGCGTTTCTGGTTTTTCCCATTGTATGACAAGGACGCGGGTCCCCCAGCTGAGCCTCGTTTACATTGCCTCCATCCTTGCTCCTCTACTTCATCATCTCACCACCACCTTCTCTTCCCTCCCTACTTAATTTCTCTCCTCTTTGCGACCTTCATTTGCTTTCCCCATTCTTTATCATAGCTTTCTACACCACTGCGCTGCATTCCGCTCTGTGGGCTTCCCCGTCTTGCCCAGGTACGCTTGCTTCTCATGCCTCCCACTGCATCTGTTGTTGTTCACTTCTTCCGTTGCTGCCACATTCGCGTGCTAGGGTTTTGCAATTCTTAGTTTCCCGCAGCTTCGAAAGTGGTTCCTGCATTCCACTCGTATCAATTCTTGCAGTACCGAAGCTCCTGCACACCCTTTGGCTTGGATCCGGTCTAGGTGTTGCATTGGTTTTCCGTTGACCCTGGCAATATTTCTTGTGATCTAACCTTCTGCCTTCATCTTGGCATTGATTCGTGAATCATGTGTTTGGTGCATTCAGGTGCTTCCTTGTCCGAGTCGCACAGGCCTTCTTTCAGGAATACATGGTGACGGACTTGGCCATCACAAGTTTCTGGCCGGAGGGTTGTTCTTTCTAGTGACTACAGGTGCTTCCTCATTCTTAATTTTACTTTCTGTTGCATCTTGAATTGAGAAGTAGACCCAAGTGCTGATCATTTTGGTATGCATATATATGCGAGGAGGTTGGGGTGACTTTGTGGCTGATTTTTTCATTGGTGGATTGGTCTTAGGTGCTTTATGCTATGTGCTTGCACCCAAGGTATTTTCTCCGTATGCATGCTTTTGAGGAATGCGGAATCTGAGAAAAATGGATTCATAGTCCTTCTCCGATTGCCTTCCTCTTTCTCTTATTTTTCCTCCATCCGACACTTCAAGATATATATCAGGCAACCTAGAGTATAAGGTGCTCATTGAGCTAATTGTAGAAATATATATCTTGTGTTTTAAACTTAACTCTTGAAAAGTGGTATCTATGCCTCAAATTTTCCATGAGCTGTGACGTGTTGCTTTGGAAAGAGAAACATAGTATGACATTCTTCAACACCTGCGGGATGTTAGATCACCAAGTCTTTGGAAGGGGCTCAAAATGAGAAGGATGATGATGAAGCATTGAAGAAGTCACCGGACATGGTTGATGACGAAAGTCTTGAGGTATGCTTTTCAGCCATGTACACTTGAAGCTTAACTTGAAACATGGAGCTTTGCAACTGGGTTCTGTTTGTTTTGGTGAATGGCTTGAACAACAGGCAAGTCCTTCTGTTTAGAGTCTCCGAGCTTGCATGATCTGTCTAGATCATCCTCATTTAATTGAGCTATTTGGAAACTTACTCACTGTTTTACCAAATGGGAGTTTGGCTTTTAGATTGTGTAGGCATTGATGGTGTTTGTTGGTCCTCATATGGTAAGATTGCACATTACTTAAGGCACTGTCAAACTTTTAATGGTCCTTGAATGGTTAAACTTGCCTCGTGGGAATTAAGGATATATCTAATTCCTTCAAAGACATCTCTCATAAATCACCTACTATCTCAGCTTCTTCTTAGCCTCATTCATGTGTACAAGTGGGATACATACTTCAAAGTTTAGAACATGTCGTTTCACCAAGTTGATTAGAGCACATGTTTCAGTGCTAAGGGCAGATACGTTTACAAAGATTCTAATGAGATTTTGTGTGGTAACTTTGTACAAGCATATTGTCCAACTATGTCTCTGGTTGTCTGCTCTTCATTCAACTCACCGTCTGTCTATCTGACGCGCAGGTGACATGGAGAAGTCTGAATGAAATCACCTATGATCTATCAATAGTCACCTATGATCTCATGGTTCATGCTAGCCATATCTAGGAACTAAGCTATTGTTATCTTGTGAGTCACATACATACATGTGCGGAGAATTTGACAAGATTTCGTGCACTTGCACTCCACGTTATTATATTAGTTGTTACAATTTTCCTATCTAGAAAGTTCTGTTATAGTTTTCATACTTTTGAAAGTTATGCACGAATATCTAACAGAATTATTTTCGATATTATAAATTTAAAAAATGTAGCAACATCATTTGATATTGAGCTATCACTTTAAAACACGTCCCTAATCTTCACTAGTGGAATCAGTTTGACCTTGTACTATTAGGAGGCCTGCAAATTATTAGAATGTGTAAGAAATGCAAAAAAATTTATTACCGTAGTTTACTGTTTTGTGTATTTTGCTGCATTGGTATCCTCGAATCATTCTGGAAGTTTGAAGAGTTTTGAAGACTTGCAGATTGAGAGATCATGTGTTCAACCTAGATCTCTTCACCTAGAAATTAATAATATATGTTTTAAAGCAAGTATCACTTTGCCATGATAAAGTTTGTATCATCATAGTGGAAATGAATTACTAGAGACATGTGAGGAAAGGTGGTTATAGAGATTTAACTCTTCAACACATTTCTTCAGCCTCTCAAATTTTTAGTTATCCTTTCTTGGTAGCTACTTAGTGAAATTTAAATTTACCGGAATTCCAAATGGTGGTGATCACTTTGCGGTGAACAAATAAGTATGGAAAATCTGTAGCAATTATCACATTAGACTCAAGTCTTGGCACCAATGTCAATTAATATTGCTCATTATGTCGCTGGACCTTGTTGTTCTCATGGTTTAACCAATGACCCTGGTTGAATCTGATCCAAGTGAAAGCCAATTTGAATGCAATACATGATCAATGAAATAATTTCAAGGATGCATGCATCATATGTGCCATGGGTTAGCCCTTACGTGTCAGTCGGTAACTGTATATACATGCACTGAAGAATACAAAAAATGGATCATAGTTTAGTAAGACTTACACTACTGGATTGAAAAGTCTTCACTTAACATCTTTCATTTGGAGGTCATTTTAATATTTGGATTATATCATGTTCAAATACAACACCATATGTGTAGAATACTATGGCCACCAGTGGCACCTTCTAACATTTAAAGGTAACTTAACTTAAAGTGAATAATTACAAAACTTGGAAAGAATGACAAAGTCATTAGCATAAATAATGTGCACAAAAAATCGCATCATCATGATACATAGTATATACATTGCCAACTTGCCAGTATCTTTAGAGCCAATTGATCTTCTAACAAACGTCTATTATGTACACAAGGTTATTTGCTTCCGGTTTTTAAAATGAAACCTAACGCTGAGTAGGAAGGATAGGAAATATTACATAATTTATTTTCTCTCTCATTCATACACTTTGTGAAGGATCTCCTTATTAACCCCAATTGAGCGTGGGTTGGGCACCAGGCTTGGGTGGGACCGTTTTTCTGGCCCTACCCAATTTAGAGTCTTAGAGGGTTTTTTTGGATTTTTTTGGACGAAATAGGGGCCTGCGGCCCTATATTACCCTTCATGAGCCCCCTTAGATCAAACAGGGCTCCCCTCCAACATAAAAATATAGGGCATTGATGTAATCCGTAAAGATATGTGCGGGTTCGTTGGCATATTTTGTGTTGATGATTTGGAGTGTTTTATGTATGGCCATCATCTCTGCTCTATGGATGTTTTGAAGTCCATGCAGCCTTTTGGCTGATTTAATTTCTTTGTTGAGATTGTATATACCATATCTGGCTTTTTCTCTATGCCAATGTCTTCCCTCATAATTAAAAGAACAATTTTAACCTTAGCTTCAACTTAAATTTCAACCTCTTTTAACCCCTAAAGGACCAAGTCCTTGTAAATTTGAAAGTTTGATCAGGCTCCTATGGTATCAATTTACAATGTTTTCTTTTAAAAAAAATATTGTAGATGGGCATTACTAATACTCAAGTAAGAGAACATTTTTTTTCCAAATCCAATATTTCAAAAAAAAATCTTGTATTTAGTGAAAAATAGCATATTAGCCCAAGTCAAACATTCTCACACATTGTAACACATTGTCCTACAAAGTACCAAAAAAACTTCTTCCTTTGTTTATAAAACTTAGTCATCTCCATATTTTTAACTTTTTATTTTTTCCACAATAATATCTGGTGTAAACCTTGCTATTGACCATTTGGAACATTAACCTAAAACACATTAAGGTTAAAAAATCATAAAATTTGAATTGGTAATTTTTGAATCCCCATTCCTTGCATAGTTGTTTTGAATATGCTACATCCCTCTTTTATATCTAAAAATTGGTGTATAAGGAACTAACATCATGCTTAAGACGATGGTATTGGATTTAGATCTTGTGTAGTGCAAAAATTTGATACCAAGGGAAGTCAAAGTCTGTTGATCTGGTAAACGCAAGGAAGAAAATGAACCATTTGCTTGACTTCAAACACTATAATCTTTTGATCCATGTGGTCCAAAATTATGAAATTTTGTCAGTATGCTACTTTATAAGTCTTAATTTAAACCCTATGGTCAAAAATAGAGATACAAGTTTTTATCTTCTTCTTTATTCATTGCACTAGAATCGATGAGTTTTGAAGTGTTTTTGATGTGAAACTATGAGGATACCTTAGGGGTGAATTCTTGGCTGGTTCTTGGATCTCGTCCACATTCTTCTTATGAAACCCTGATTTGAAATGATTCAAAACTATGTGGGAGAGTTTCTTATCATATATCTAAAGTAGTTTTTGGAGTACATCTAAAATAGCTTTTGTTTTTTACATTTTGGAAAACAACTCTTTAAATGAAGATGTTTTTCCAAGGTTCTGTGTAATTTTTCATATGTATTTTGATTTTTTGTTTACCACGGAAGTTATTGAATAGATATATTTAATGCTTTGAAGTTATGGTATTGAGATGAATCATGCTGGCATCAAAATCTAACTTGTAAGGGTGCCCTAGCTTATTCCTAGAGAAGCCTATTTCAAATTTTTTTTGGATTTGTAGGGCTGCATGTAAGTTTGATAATATGAGTTCTTTTTAACCATTCCAAATCACTAGTATTGTATCTTACTAGTTATATGTACCATATAACCTCCTTATGTCTATTTTAACTAGAGAGCACAACATACATCCACTTAGATCCTTACAGTGGTATTATATTTGTAAAGATAAACAATATAATAAGTCTACTCATCTCTATCTAATTATCTTATTCATGTACATGATTTAAGAGCATAGATCTATTTTAGAGAGCACTATATCACCTTCCCCATTTCAGAGTTCGTGCTCTTTGTTTCCTTTAGGGTTGAAGTTAACACTCCACCACCGTATTTACCGTTATATAGATTAATCTATTTTAGTGTGGACACCCTCTTCTGTCTAGGGTTTTCTAATATACCATGGCGATGCTTTGAAGAATAATCAAACTTCCACGGTTCAGCGATCGCCCGCGCACTACACGTCAGGTGCATACTACTTCCACCCTATCTTGCCTTTGAGCATTCCTTGTTAGGTTCAAGTGTCTAAATGCTTTAATCACTACAAGGTTTTTCTATGTGATTTAGGGATTCTCTAGGTTTTCAAAAATCCAGAGTTGGAGGCATGGCAGAAGTCCATAGGTTGCCACTTACAGACCCAAGAAGAGTGAAGGCAAGACAACAAAAACTTTGGTGGAGGGAATTATCTTGGGCTATTCGAGAACAACACCGGCGAGGACTATCTCAACAAGCATCTGTTGCTAATGATTATCTACTGATGTCTTGTCCATGTTTGCTATGCAACAAAGGATACCGCATGAATATGTTTGTGCCTACTGTTCTAGAACACCTGGATGCTAGAGAGGGCTTTGGCCGACATCCAGCCCAATACGGCAGCTCTGAGGTTCATATTCTTCCTTTGTAGATGGTGGTGTTTTTGATAATTCCATAATTACATTACTGTGTGAGATGCTTGATACGTTGTACTACTTGATGCTTCATATCTGTAAGCATTAAAGTAAGTCAATCTTATTCATCTTATTTATGATAGCCAACTTATTCTTTCTATTCCTATTAATAAATTTGTATTGGAGATACTAATAGTTGAACAAACAAAATTATAATTCTTGTTCGCTTCATTATGACTTGAATCATATTTTATTTCTGATATATTTCACTCTCCAGGGATTTCCTACTGATGAATCAGATGATGATTGGGATGATTACATTTTGCGTGCTCATGGAGAACTTGCACGTGCACATGCACATGTTGCTCTTGAACCAGAAGACCCGGATGACATGATCGCACGTTGCGTAACTAGTACCTTTGAGACATATGATGGTTTGTTTCCTGAGGCAGTGAACAACCAAGACGAGAATGATGTGTTCGAAGACTTCCCCCTTCAGGAAGAAGATGTCCTTCCAAGCCCAACTCCAGTCCGTCCTACAAACAACTCAGCTAATGAAGAGATGAGGGAACCAAGATTCCAAGATACCGCTCCGTCATCACCTACACATATGGAAGATGAAAGACTTAGCGAAGGAGACTCGGAGTTGGAGTCTGGAGAGGAAGAGAATTTTGAGGATGTGATGGAAGACATTGGACATGAATTGGACGACGACGGTATTAACTGGAACAACAATACTGGACATTATGTTACACCAGAAGAAGCAATCCTCTTGGATTCTGCACGTACGCCTCTCTTCCAGAGCTCTAAAATATCTATTTTATCAGCAGTCATCTTGATACTTAATTGTATGCGCATGTATAACGCGTCCTCAACAATGATAAACGAAATGTTTGTGTTATTAAGCAAAGTAATACTCCCTGAGGTTAACGGTCTTCCCACTTCAGAATACGAAGCGTCAAAACTTATTAAAAAACTAGGTCTTAAATATGATTCCATAGATGTCTGTCCGAATCATTGCATTTTGTTTCGAGGTCCAATTAACGGAGAACTAGATACATGTCCTAAGTGACACGCTAGTAGAAGGAAACGGGTGGGAAAGAGTTTAGTACCTCGTCGTGTCCTACGATATTTCCCTCTTATACCAAGAATTGTGCGTATGTTTAAGAGTCCCCTTCTTGCAGCCGCAACTATGTACGCTGCTCTCCATAAGAGTACTGATAACATAATGAGGTCTATTGCTGATTCTCCTGCATGGAGTCATATAGATGCTATGTTCCCTGATTTTGCGTCTGACCCTAGAAATTTGAGATTTGCACTAGCCACTGATGGAATAAATCCCTTCTCTGAAAAACGTAGTACTTATTCTGTTTGGCCAGTCCTTTTATTAAACTACAACGTTGCTCCATGGCTCACTATGAAAAAATATTTTGTATTACTATCACTAATAATTCCTGGAAAGAAGTCTGTGACTGGTGATCAATTTGACTTGTACCTAGAGCCTCTTCTTGACGAATTGAAAGAACTATGGTACGTGGGGGTTCAAATTAGAGACGCATCTAGAGAGTACGCGGACTCATTTCATAGAGTTAGAGCCATTTTGATGTTTACCATTCATGATTATCCGGCGTATGGTACCGTTGCTGGTGTAGTCACTAAAGGATATAAAGGATGCGTGTGCTGTGGGCCAAATAATATTTGTCGAAGGTCAAATAATCTCAAGAAAAACGTTTGGGATCACCAGCATCGACGTTTCCTTCCACTAGTTCATTGGATGAGGAATGAGGAGTCCCTTTTTAGAGGAACTGAAGAGCATCGACTTGCAATGCCACGCATGTCTGGTACTGAAACAAGGCGTGCGGGAGAAGAGCGTCAGAGTTGGTTGCATAATGGAGGAGTGCCCTTAGCGGAGGATGACCCTGTCCGGCGGCATGGCGTGAAAAGATTGTCCGCGCTATTCACTTTACCATGTTGGGAGGTAAGGCTCTTCACTCCTTCATTTTCTTCTACAATAACACATTTTGCTTCTGAACCCGTTTCGAATGTAAATCTCAAATTAACCTGAGGTTGTAATTCTAAAATGCTATTTCAGAAATTTGTAACTAATGATGTGGATATCTGACTTCATTGTTAAGAGAATTGAATAGGAAAGGGTAGGGGTATTTCCGCAGAATGATTTTTGAATATGAATTCCAACCAGATTTCTTTTATTACCTTTATATCAATGCATCTCTATTTTTCCATGTATTATCTTTGGATTAAGAACATGACATGTTGCTAAACATAATAATTTTATAGCACTGTAGAAGAGCATGTTCATACACATGTCATATTGTGGTTCATGTACAATGTTTGAATTGAACAACTTTGTATCAGAGCATGTGTACAAAAATAATATCCATTTCAGTCAACTAAATTGTATTTAGTTTGAGTACATGTCATCCTTACGGTCATCATGTAATTGAAATTGTTCAAGATGAACCCTTCACTACAATTTAAACAGAGTGATGAAGATAAATTTCAGTAGACTATTGTTGTCATCTATGTAAGAAGAATTCAATCTGCCTTTCACATGGTTGTTCAAAACTTTTCTCTGTAGGCTGTTAGAAAAGACTATAGAGCTGTTTCATGAGACATTGATTGTTTCCATTTAAGCCTTCTCTAGAATCCTTTTTAATGATCTAGGATCATTAGAATGCGTTATCCATTTGAATACAAAACCTGTAGTTTCTTTACTTAAACTTTTTCAAATTCATGCAGAGTTTGCTTATAAGGAACACACTCGACGTCATGCACGTGGAGAAAAATGTGAGTGCGAGTTTGCTAGGATTTATTCTAGGAGAAAAAGACACTGTTGCAATGAGAAGAGACATGGAAGAAGTGGGTACTCCAGAGAACCCGTGTTCTCGTCACACTCCACATCTTCATTTGCGTCAATTGGGGACGTCACATAATTATGTGAAGCCTCACGCCCCTTATACACTAACTATTGGAGATAGAGGTACGTTTATAAACTTAATTGGTTCAGTGAAAACCCCTACAGGTTACGCGGGACCTCTTGGAAGATTCATTGGACAAAAAAAACTTGGGGGGCTTAAAAGCCACGACTACCATGTTTTAGTCCAGCAAGTATTACCAGCATGTATAAGACGTTTTTTGCATCCAGGGGCTAGAGATGCAGTGATTAGAGTAGGCAATGTATTTAAACGGATCTGTGCAAAGGTAATCCACAAAGATGCAATCAATGATCTAATGACCTACACAGCCGAAACTCTGTGCCTATTGGAAATTTGGTTTCCTCCAGGCTTTTTTGATGTAATGCCGCACCTAATTATCCATCTAGTGGAGGAGATCAGTTTGTTAGGACCCGTACATGGCAGGTGGTGCTACGGTGTGGAGCGGTACCTGTACTTCTTGAAAAAACTGGTTAGAAACAGGCACCGCCCGGAGGCCTGTATTGCAACGGGCTTCTTAGCGGATGACGCCTTAAGTTACATAACGGATTATACGGAAATGTCTCCTTACTTGAGAAGACGAATCTGGGACACAGAGGATGACGAGAAGAACTATGGGGAGAAACTAGAAGGTGGGATGAAGGAAGTCAAACTACCTCAACGAGAAAGAATGGCTATCCACACTTATGTCCTTTGGAACTCGGTCCCCACGGAGGACCTACGAAGGTAAGTTTGTTTTCCATATTCTAAGAGCATATCATTACCTCCGATCATGCTATCCAATAAATTTGGCATAGTTATTAATACTACACTTTCTGTAGGGAGTATGAAGCCCTCATGGATGCAAGGCGAAGACAGAGGAGGAGCAGAAGAGCTCCTTTACCAGAATTTGTAGAGTTCGTCCGAGAGCGTGTGCAGGGTCGTATGGACGCTGGAGAAGAGGTGGATTTTGATTTGGTTCTGATGTCTCATCCCCCCTCTGTAGACGCTGAGGAATATCCTTCAATGTGGGCCTATGGTAACCACTACCGCTGTTTACAAGACAATAACGAGGTTGTAACGCACGAAACTTTTGATGCCGGAGTTTTTGTTATGTCACCCCAGCTATGTCGAGCCTCATCATCGGATCAAAACTTATTGTCTTCGGATCTTCCATACATTGGGTTCTTAAAAAAAATTCTTGTAGTCACCTATGCTACAATCAGGCGGGTTTTAATAAAATGTTCTTGGATTAAACCAAATCTTGTAGGGGGAAATGCTTCAGTTCGGCAGGACGAAAACGGGTTTTGGCTTGCAAAGACTAGTAGTCGACAGGATCAGGTGACTCAAAATCCGTATGTCTTTCCATTTTCCGTATCACAAGTATTTTTTGTTGATGATCCAGAAGACCACGAGTGGAAGGTGGTGGTTGAAAAATCTCCTAGAGCAAGACAACATTCACAAGATGACGAAGACGAAACTATCCCTGACAGAAATGAGCATGTCTTCTATGTTCCTGGACGATCAAACCGTGCAACCGGACCTGGACGGAGTGGGCGTTCTCCAAATTTCGAAGTGTACAGAGAGGAATTCCTTTCGTCGGAACCGATTCCGACCATGGAAGAGTATGTGCCTCACTTAGAGGTCGAAGCAATGATCCGGAATGTGGACCGAGACCCAGATCCTACGGCCTGGTTGGACAACGACTACGTGGATGAAGATGAAGACGTGCCTCTAGATAGGGGTGGAGAACCAGGTCATTAGGGCAACAAGTTGTTGCTTCCTTACAAGGTGGTGGGACTTGTATACGGGTAAGAAGGTCAAGACAGGGGATCCATTTAACTTTGCACACACGGAGGAGAACATGTTTGAGGTGAAGATTGAATATAATATTTACAAGTAGTCATATGAGCTATGTAGGAGGTCAGATTTGTAAAGGAATTTTTTTTTGGTTTAGTTGTCCAAAATTGGACTACAATGACCATCCTTGCATAGGCGTCTTTTGTAGGAAGATAGTTTCTCCACAAACAATGAAGGCAATGATTTTTTTAAAGCTCTTATTTCATATGTTTGACGTTGGGACTGCTATTTCATTTTTTACTAATATGATTGTCCATAGTGGATGTTCATGAAAGTAGATGATTTTCCATCAATGACGTCGTAAAAGTCAAAGTCATTGTTTATATCATGCTTTGTGAAAACCATGAATTTTGAGGAAGCAGAGAGTTGCACGTGTCACACCTAGGTCACTACTCATAGTTTAGCAAAATTAGTGAATGTAAAAGGGTAAAGGATAAAACTCAATTTTGACTATCACAGTAAGTCGATGATGGGTAGAGCCTGACTCAAGATACATGGCCACAATAACTTTTTTCCACACTTAGGGGCGGTTTACACTACGGACCAAGAACTTGTCCCATGCACCTCTAAAATCTGTGATTGGCTCCATCAACTCGTCCTGGGATGACTTGGATTTTCACTACAAGGAAAAGAGAAAAGTGACCAAAGGATTTGAGGTCCTCAAAAGGCCTAGAAATAGGCCTATTGGATAATGTTGAATGGTCCCCCGGATTTTGCGGTGAGAGAGGCAAAAAGGGTTCTCTCATTGCTGAACGAGGAGACCATGGGCATGAAGTGCCGTTTTATTATTTTAAATGATTTTTAATTAATTAATTAATTTATTAAAAAAAATTATAGTTTTTTGAGGGGGCCCAACATTATAGTAGATACAATGGCGGCCACCCTTTTTGTCTTTTTGGCTTGTTTTATTTTTTGTGTTATTTTAGGAAATACTTCCCTTTTTAGGCATTCATTAAAATAACCAACATGCCCACTTTTTAGTACATGGTCATTCCTCCCGGTCCAAGTTCGGTTTACACTTAGTGAGAGGCCCAAGGGCTTTAAAAATTGTATTTTTATAAAGTGCGACCATGGAAGTGTGACCATAAAGTGTGATTATGGATTTAATCCATTTTCCTTGGTCACGGCTCTTGGTCTGTAGTGTAAACCGCCCCTTAGTTGGTAGAAGGTTTCTACCTCCCCTTTTATCCAAAAAGTTCAAGACATATAATTGGTTCCGAGGGAAACGACATTCGGATGTCAGACTGTAGAGAGAGAAGGGGCTCGTTCATTGGTTTCGAGAATAAGTGAACTTCAGGAGTTGGGGTGGAAGGGGGTATAGCCCCCATGCGTCATAGCCATTGGCCCCCCAATTACAAGGTTTGTTGTAGTGAGTATCCGAAAGTCACATCAACACCCATATCTGCTCATACCCGTATTGGTTGATACCGTTGTCCATACCCTTGTCCATACCAATTGATACCATTTTCCATACCAATTCATACCCTTGCCCAAACTGACTAATATCCTTGCTCGTACCGATTGATACCCCTTCCCATATTGATTGATATCCTTGCCAATATCGGCTTATTTCCTTGCCCACACCAAATGATACCCTTTTCCGTACCAGCTGATACTTGTGCTCGATTATCCAACCGGCGGATACCCTTACCCGTACATTGACCGACTGATTACCTTGCCTATACCGGCTGATATCCTTATCCTTACCTTTACCGACTGAAATCCTTGTCCTTACATTTACCGACTGATATCCTTGACCGGTTGATATCTGGCTGATACCCTAACCGTTGCTTGATTACCTGATCGACGAATATCCTTATCCTTACCCGGCAGATATGACTGATACCCTTACCCGTACGAACTGATACCCAACCCTATACAACTGATAAACTTACCCGTATCTGATCATACCCATATTGTATCCGCTCATCTCCATACCGTATCCGCTCATACTCGTATCATATTTGCTCATACACGTACCATATTTGCTCACCCATATTGTATCTTCTCATACGTTCTGTATTTGCTCATATTCTTACATGTATTCACTTGTATTTGTATCTGCTCATATCCTTACCCATATCTGCTCATACCCGTACCCGTCTGGTAACTTAATCCCTAAATTACTTTGACAATTTAACACCAGAAACACTTCAAAACTGTTGGTTTAGTGCAATGAGTAATGAAAGAAAAAGAAACTCTCACTTCTAGTTTTAACCATAGGTTATGAATTATGACTTATTAGCTAACATACTCACAAAATTTCATAAATTTTGACCGCCCAGATTGAAAGATTATATTGTTTGAAGTATAGAAAAGGGTTTATTTTCTTCCTTTTGTAGTGGATCAACATATTTTACTTCACTTGATGCCCAATTTTTGCACTACAGAAGGTCTAAATTCATTACCATTATGTTAAGCATGATATTAGTTCCTTGTGCACCAATTTTGAGAGTTAGAGAAGTACTATAGCATATTCAAAATATTTCTGCAAGGAGTAGAGGTCCAAAAATTGTCAATTCATGTTATATTTTTTTCAATATTCAATCTCAATTGAAATGAACATTTTTGAAGTGTTCCTTATGAAAAATAGATAATGTATTCTATTTCTTAACATATTATACTTTCAAATTAACCATAGTATTGGTTTCTCGTACACAAACTTTTACAATCAGAAAAATAGTATATCATATTAAAACAATTGTGTCTAAAATGAAGGTTTATAAAAAACCGATACAAATTTTCTATTCATGTCAAATGATAATATTTTGATGTAAATGTAAGATCTTTAAAAAAACAATCTAACTAAGCAAGAAGAATCATATTTCATATTGACAATTACTATTGAATTGTAATAATATACAGGTTTAACGAGTGCGGCATAATGGCACTACCAAAAATCGACAGAATCTAAGAGAGCTACAGTTGGTGGATCGCCAAAGCAGAACTCTTATAGACATTTTTATCAGTGACAGATTATTCCTTCGAGCTAGGAAAGCTTAGATCAACGTTAGGGAAGCTTTTTGGCGAAACCCAAGCAATTACACAGTGATGTGAAGATATGATTTATGTAACTTGCGTATTGGGTCCAAGCCAATTGGAGGTGAAGACTTTTCTTTTTAAGAAGTTGGTTCTTGCACTCGTCCCTATAAATCTCCTCTAAAATCCATGTCAAGTGAAATTCCTCAAATCATTGCAAACGTTTTGGTTGAATAAATCTCATGCGGTACATACTGCTAGGCACAAAAACGTCTTGGCATATTTGGTATTATCATTATAGATGGTGATGAAGGCTAAGAAAATTATGGATGAACATATTAGATATGAGGGATCACGGGAGACGGATTCAACACGTACAACGGCTCAAGCTTTTCCAACAGACCTAGAAGAAACGGAAGAAGTTTATCGAGCTTTTGCACATCCGGTGCAGTTGGATTGACAGCCAATTGAGGGGAGGATGGAACATGAGGATCATCATCCTACCATAGCTTCTGAGCAACAAGCATCACATCATCCTCCGTTAGCAAGCCAACGTCCTTCGAAGCCACCACGACGTGATGAGAGGGTTATAATTCTAGTTTTGAAGGAGGCTCTTCAAGTTTGGATGCAAACGGGAGGGGGTGATTGGGAGAACTTTAGAATCAGGTAGCAGGGTCCCTAAGTTAAGGCTCAGAACGTATGAAAATCATTGTAGGGCCTGTGCATCTACCCCGAGTGATTTAGTTCACTTGTCAACTGTGGCACTAGAGGAAGAAGAATTTCTCAACCTATTGGACCATTTACAAGAGGATTCAAAAGACGATGCGAAGATACCACAGGATGTTGCAACTTCAAGGTATTTAAAAACACCAGTGCCTACAACAAAGGAGATTGCTGAAGGTTTACTGTGGGGGAATTTTGTGTTTGAAGCAGACATAGATCCCATTGTCTCAATGGAGAATCAATAAATAAACCACCAAGTTTTATCGTAGAAGAGGGTTAGAGAAGTGATTGACCGCTTAAAAGATATGGAATCCACGACCCGGGTGAAGAGATAAGTACTTCAACCAATCACATATATTATGCATACTACTGCTGACGATGGTGAGGTTGAGCAGCAAGAGTTTGCCGTTCTTATTGGTAGGAATAGCACAAGAATTTGAGCTTATGTTCCTTGCACATGGAAGTGCTTCTGCACATGGTGACATAGGATCCCAATACATTTGTCGTAGTCTAGTAGTTCGTAACTCTCAAAATTAACCAAAATTAACCTTAAGCGAGCCCACCTAACCAGATCCTTTCTAGGGATTTTTATCGTGTGTCAAACTCTCTAAATCTAAGGACAATTTATACTTGATACCTCAGCACATCCCGGAGGATGGCTTCCCTAGTACCTCAGTGACCGATAACTAGTAACCACAATTGTTTAGTTTAAACTCTATTCAGCGTCAGAGTAGTTTTTGGTAGGTTTTTATAGTGCCCGGAAAGTCATTGCCCTTTGTTTTCAGAGTCCGCAGGCCACAATATCCACAATCTAACTCTACACCTAGAAAGAGTAAAAATGTTGCAGCTAGTTTATCGGCCTTCACAATCTACCGAAAATTAGTTTCGGTGAACCGCTCACGCAAAGTTGGGTTCCAACTACAACCACACCCAATGAATTTAGCAAAGAAGATACAAGAATCACAACCATCTAATGCTAAGCAACTCACACAAGCAAAACAACCTTCCACGGGGATCAAGGGACCTCATCCACTATAAGGGTAGAAACCCCGAAATACTCCGGACTCAAGCTTAGCCGGAATCTCTCCCGATGTACCAAGAGGGGGGATATCATCCCTCTTTCCCACCAATCCAAACACTTTCCACTTAAGGGAGGCTATCATAAATAGCCGTGGGCTTCCCAGATCCCATCTGATAAGTAACTCTTTTCGGTCCAACTGGTCAAGGGTTTAGAGAAGATCCCGGATCTTATTCCACTATGTAGCGTGGATATCCTACACCCTCCGGAAGCCTCAACTCACATTCAACCACATAACATTCAACAAGCCACAACCTTTCACATCCTAGCATAGACTCACTAGGAGGACTTAATCCTCTCTCTTGGTCTACTCACACAAGCTCTACAAAGACTCTAGATACAAGCAATGAAGACAAAATACAAGCAAATCAACAAAGAGAAGAGTACTTAAACCAGTACTTAAACCAATAGCCCAAGGCTCCTTAAGTACACATAGGTCACTAGCTACCTTCTAAAATTAGATCCTCGAAAGGTGGGAAAGGACATCTAGTTCCTAGAGAGTGCACAAAAGTCAATAGCTACCCTCCAAAAACTAGATCCACAAAAGGACAAAACGACATCTAGCTCCTAGGGTTGCCTAGTCACCGGCGGATTACCGGTTAGACTTGTAAATTAGAAGACTCCCGGTCTGAGACCAGTAAACATATTTAACAAGACTAGGTAACCGGAGAATTCACTCAAGTGGTGGTGACCGGGTGCACAATGGGGCCCCATCGATATCACTACTCTCACTTTAGCGTTAATCTTCCGCACCTAGCAACATGTTACCAACTAATAAGATAAATCTACAATAGCACATAACATAGATTCATCCGGAGGATCCCTCCAGAAGGGTAGAATTAGCTTCTGGTAGAGCCATAGAAGGATTGACCGGAAGATTGAGTTTAAAAACTCAACCACCTTCCTCAAACTGTTCTCCTTTTGCAATCCCTTCCCACTTGTTCGGGTCAGTTTTGGGAGTCTTAAACTCTCACTTGTTTGCCCCTACCAAAAATATTCGTTAAATTGTGAATTTTAGTCTTAGATAACCAAGAAAATAGTTAGTATTACGTAGATGTAGGTTGTATAACAATTAGTGAGAGACCGTGAATCCTTAACTAGTTAATTAGTGATAAAGTGGTGATAAAATCGGGCCTTAAAACTACCAAAGTTGTGTCCAGAAAGACCTAGAAAGAATGACCGAGAAGGATCTCCGGAACAGAAGTCCAAATCACCACTTAAAACTAAACTAACTAGTCAAAATCTTCATCATCTAGATAGTATACTTAGTAGTGTTAGTAATAGACATAGTGTCTACCCTCGAGAGAGGGAAGTAGTTCCAGCTCACTAATTCCTTGTCCTGTGGGCATGGTCTTAGTAGTGGAACGAATAGATACTTTATTCACGTCGGCTTCCTTCGGAGACCGGCGTTCTTCTTCTTCTTCTTCTGTTAGTAATAGTTGTTAGGTTTTTAGGATTATTGATGTAGAGTGATACTCGGGTAGTTGGGTATTCTTCTCCATTTATGTCACTAAATTTTATATGAAGAAAAAAAAAAACATACTCGGATATCAACCCAGGTATCAACGAGCCTAAGCATCAACCCGGGTATGGGCTGATACCCAACTACCCGAGTATCACTCGGACAGTAGCATGAGTTCCCTCTCCCCGACCTCCCTCACAATAGACCCCCCCTCTAGAACTTATCCTCTCTCCTCCAACAACTCACTTCTCCCCCTCCTTCTCTAAAATCCTTCCTCCCCCTCAAATTTTTCCCTCTATATTCCTCTCTAGTTTTCTCTCTCTTATAGCTTCTCCCTCTCTCTCTATTTGGGTCTTTTTTTTGAGTTGGGGTTTTAAAGAAGAAGTAGTGCAAACAAGGTTTAGTGGAGGAAGAAGAAGTTTTTGAAGGAGATTTTTGAAGATTTCAAGGTGGTTGGAGAGACTTTTGGGAGGCTTTTCAAGAAAGCTTCAAGTGTCTTGAAGGTGGTGGAAGAGGTGCGCGCAAGCTAAGGTTTGGAGGAAATTGGTGGCACCAAAGATTTGGTGGTGCAAGGAGATTCGTGGCCAAGGCTAGAAGATTCAAGAGACAAAAGTTGACGGAGGTTGTGGGTGCGACAAGGAGTTGAAAAGCAAAGGTGATTCTTGTCCATGTTGGATTTATCTTGTTTGTACAAACTTCATTATTTGTAAATCTTTTTCTCTCATTTTCTACCGGGGTGACCTCCGGTAACATCCTCTCCGGTCTAGAGGAAAAGTCCGCCGGTGGACTCTATCTAGACCATATTGTGATTTCTTAGACGTGTTAGTCTACATTCGTATCATATCAATTATTTTCTATTGTCTTAGCCTTGTGGCAAATCTGTCCTTTAGGTTTTCTCCATCCTCCTATCCTCTCTAGATCTTGCCTAGATTCTCTATCATTTTCCCGGTCTCCCCGGTCAACCGGGAAAATATCTTTCTAAGTCTTATTCTCCCAAGTTCTCTTTTTGTAATGATCATACTTGATATTGTTTCGTTAGTGTGTTGTTAGATACGTGAGATACTTACATCCATGTATTGTAGCAAAGTGTTTTGGAGTAGTACACCGGTTGTCCGGTATACTTATGTTTTTTGGGCCGGACCGGAATTTGTGATAGGTAATTGGTATAAATACAAGGCACGTCCGGGAGAGTCCATCTCGGACAACACAACTCCACCAGTAACCTGAACGCTTTCCAAGATTGACTGGAACAAGTCGGAAGGATTTGCGAAAGGAGAATACTTTGAGGAAGGTGGTTGAGTTTTTAAACCCAATCTTCCGATCAATCCTTCCATGGATCTGCCGGGAGATAATTCCACTTTTATGGATGGGTCTTCCGGTTGAGCCTTTGTTATATGTTATGTGTTATTATTGACTTATCCCACCGGTTGATGGGATGTTGTTAAAGTTGCTAGATTTAAACACTAGAGTGTGAGTAGTGATGTTGATGGGGCCCCATTGTGCACCCGGTCACTATCACTTAAGTGATTTCTCCGGCTACCTACTTTTGTTAGGGAATGTTTTACCGGTCGCGGACCGGGAATCTTTCAGTCTACCAGTCTACCGGTAATCCGTCGGTGACTAGGCTACCCTTGATTTTAGAATCTAAATGCCATTTTGTCCTTTTGTGAATCTACTTTAGGAGGGTAGCTATTGACTTTTGTACACTCTCTAGATGTCATTTTTACCTTTTGGAGATCTAATTTTGGAGGGTATCTAGTAGCCTTTGTGTATTAAAGGAGCCTTGGGCTCTTGTCTTAAGTACTCTTCCCTTTGTTGATTTTCTCGTGACTTGCCTTCATTGCTTATGTCTAGAGTCTTTGTTGAGCTTATGTAAGTAGACCGGAAGAGAGTTGAGTACTCCTAGTGTGTCTAAGCTAGGATCTGCAAGGTTGTGACTTGTTGTGTGTTATGTGATTGAGTGTCAGTAGAGACTTCCCGAGGGTGTAGGATATCCAAGTTAGATAGGTAGAGTAAGATCCACGATCTATACTCCAGACCCTTCACCGATGGGACCGGAAAGAGTTGCTTCACCGATGGGACCGGAAAGAGTTGCTTTAGCGGATGGGATCCGGGAAGCCCATGGTTATTCATGATAGCCTTTCTTAAGTGGAAAGTGTTTGGATTGGTGGGAAGGAGGGGTGATATCCAGAAGAGATCCCGGCTAACTCTGAGTACGGAGAATTCCGGGGTTTCTACCCTTGCAGTGGACGAGTTCCGACGATCTTCGTGGAAGGTTGTCTTGCTCATATGATTTGCTTAGCACTAACTTGTTGTGAGTCTTGTATATTCTTGATTTGATTCATTAGATGTGGTTGTAGTTGGAACCTGGGCTTGCGTGTCCGGTTTATTAGGACAAGTTTTGAGTAGATTGTGAAGACCGGTAAGCCGGCTGCAACCTTTTTAACTCTTTCAAGGTGTAGGGTTAGATTGTGGATATTGTGGCCTCTCGACTGCGAGAATGGAGGGCAGTGACTTTCCGGGTACTGTAAAAACTTACCAAAAATCTACTTTGACGTCCAACAGAGTTTAACTGAAACACTTGTGGTTATTTGTTACCAATTACTAAGGTACCGCGGAAGCCATCCTCCGGGATGTGCTGAGGTATTAAGTGTGAAGTGTTGTTAAGATTTAAAGAGTTTGATGCACAATAAAAATCCTTGGAAACGATATGGTTAGGTGGGCTCGCTTAAGTTTAATTTTGGTTAACTTTGTGAATTACAAACCACTAGACTACAACATCAATCTTGAAAGCTTTTGAAAGAAGAGGATTTACAAACAAGAGCAACTAGTGAAAGAAGAGGATTTACAAACAAGAAAATTCTACAAACAAAAAATATCCAACAATTGGCAAGAAGCACCTTGTTTCACAATTCTTGCCACCTCCTTCTTGCACAGGCACCTCATTCAATTGTAGTTTAGTCTCTGATTCTTCTCGTCGCGGTCATGAACTTCCTCACACCACCTCCACACCTCGTAGTCGCCACTTCTTTGTTGTACCCGCAACCTCCTTGCAACTCTTCACTCCAAACCCTAGTTTGAAACTTCTCAAACCCTCGCGGCTTCACAACCTTCCTTCACTTGTACAACTCCTCTCCTTGCGGCGGCCTCTTCACTCGCAACCTCTACTAAATCTTTCTCTCAAAATCCTAGGCTTCTTCTACTTCACTACGTGGATGCAACTTCTTCAAAACCCTCTTCGTGATGGCCGTATGGTGTTGACGTCTCGGGCTCATGCCCGGTATCCGGTTGATATCCGCTATCCGGTTGATGTCCAATACAGGTTTGATATCTAGTACCCGATTGATACCCGCTATCCGGTTGATACCCGAGGATGAGCCGGTTACCAACCGATTTTTTTTCTTTTTTTTCTTTTTATATTTTTCTTTCATATAAAATTAAATTCCTATTCTTTCGAATAAGAATTTAAATTTTCAGCAACAAATAAACTAGAAAGAAAACCTAAACAATTAAACTAGAAAGAAAAACTAATAACTAGTCTATCTACTTGATGAAGACTTTGACCCTCCACCCTTGATGAACTTAACAGGGTTCCGCCTTCCGCCTTCCTCGCTGGTGTGCCCTTGGATCTCGTGCTCAGCTTGTCCACCTTCGCAGTGCGCGTTCCCAGGAGTTCCGCCTTTAGCCTGTCTGCCTTCATTGGTTAGCGCTCGAGAGTTCCGCCCTCCGCCTGTTTTCGCTGGTGCGCCCTTGATGAACTCTCCAGGATTTCGCCTTTGTGGTGTGCGCCCGGGATTCTCCTTCCTCCTTCGTGGTGAGCCTTCCGCCTTCCCTGGTAAGCTCTCGGGAATTCTGCCCTCCGCCTGTCCTCGCTGGTGCGTCCAGGGTTCCGCCTTTAGCCTTCCGCCTGCGCTGGTAAGCTCCTCCGGAGTTGACTTTTGTTTGGCCCGAGCCTTGCTTGGGGTTGTGGGCTTGGATCTTGGTTTGGGTTTGGCTGACGCTTTGGCTCGGGCTTGGGCCTGGTTGGCCTTTGCTTGGACTTGGGTGGTGCCTTGGCTTAGGCTTTGGATTGGGTCTTAAGCCCGGCCTATAGCCTAGCCTTATTTATTTTAGAGTTCAAGTAACCCTATGCCCCCACTATTTCCTAATCCTATCTAAAATGAACCCTAGTGTCATCCCAAGCATCTAACTAACTAATTAGTCTATAATCTCATATCTTCAAATAACTAACTAAAAAAATTGAAAAATTCGTGGTACAACACCTTTAATTAGTGCGGAGGGTAAAATTAGAGTTATTTGTAGGAAATTAGACTTGCGAAAAGGAAAAGAGACATAGAAACCAATTATTGAATTAGGATTAGTATTTTCTTTTAAGAAGTTCAAGTTTATAATATATTGTTCAAATTAGTTAGTGGAAAAGTAAAATTGGAATTTTAAATTGTATGGCACTTATATTATAGTGAAAAGAGAAAAAATAGAGATAACAGAAGAAAAAAATAGATGTAGTTGCAAGCAAAATTAACAATTAAATTAAAGAACCACTTGATTTTTAATGATCTAGAACTCGGAATTGGACTTAAAAGTAGTCAATTATGGGGTTTAAATGTATTTTGAACACATTTGTGATGTTAGTTTTGTCAAAATTTCTTTGATTGAGTAGTTTTAGGTATGTCTAGCCCTAAAATCGGATTTAGGACTTTGAGTCAATTTGGACCATTGATCTTAGTTAAGGATTATTGGTTTCAAGGGTGGAGACGTGGCAGCCACTAATGGACTGCCCTTGAGCCATCTTTGTGGTGGACAAGAGGTCTTGAGCGGCTACTCTCCCCTCTTTCTCTCTTGGGCTAAGCTATATCAAGTTGGTTCCCCATCTTAATTATTCTCTAGTCACGCGATTTTTGTTGCATATCTCGCTAGATACTTAGCATTAGCACTTAATTATTTGTTAGTAGTTAGACCTTGAAGTCTTCTTTTTAAGGACACCAAGCACGTCTTCATTGAATTAGTAACCAAGAAGTTGTAGCTGTTTTAGTGAAAGGAGGTCCGCTGCCACGCTGATTGGAAGCACCAATTTGGACTGGTGATTGCTGGCAACTTACAACGCATTGGACGCTACGCTTTGGAAAGGTTATTAATCGTAAAGTTTGCTTTTCAAAAACACCAAGGACGTCTTCATTGGATTAGTAACGAAGAAATTGTAGCTGTTTAATGAAGGCAGGTCTATTGCCATGCTAATTGCTAGCACCAACTTTGACCGGCTATCGCAAGCAACTCACAACGAATTGGAAGTTATGCTGTAGGGAGGTTATAGATCGTGAATTCAGCTGTTTTTTAAGTCTAGGCATGCCCCAATTGGATCTTCAACAACGGAGTTATTGCTTGTTTAATAACAAAGGGGTCTGTTGCCTTAAGCGGGGCATACTTACCTTATTTTTTACCTTACATTTACCTTATTTTTTACCTCTATTCAATGTTTATCATATTCTTTGACTCATACTTCTGACATTGATCATTTTATCCTGGACTTTTACTTTTTATTTTGATCTTTTACTTCCACATTTATCTTTTACTTTTACCTTATTGTGCATGAGTACTACTCATGCATTTAGTAAATGTGTGAATGTAACTTCATCCAATGAAATCATCTATTAGGGTTAGAATTCATCCATTAGGATTAGAGTTAGAGTTCATCAATTAGGGTTAGGGTTAGGATTCATCTATTAGGGTTAGGATTTAGATTTGGATGAATTTAGTTAGGGTGAATTTTGGTTTACAATTATTTGCAAGGAAGGTGTCTAAATTAGAAGACATAACCTACTTCATCTCCCTCTCATTAGGTTTCATTTTGGTGATACTGCAGTAGGAAGACGTGGATACATTGGACTGTCTATGGATGTAGGAAGTTTGAATACTGCAAATTGGGAGTGGCAGATAGAAATCAGAAGGCCAGGCCAAAACAACACAGAGAACCCTCTTTTGGTTTGGTGTAGAAGAGGATTATTTTGTACGGACTACATACAACTGGGAAAATCATGCTTGTCGGTGATTGATTGTTGGAGTGGCAGTGGCAGACATGGAGATGGTCTTTGAGGAGATAACCAATTATCCATAGCTTTTGCACAACTAGCGTCATGGATGACAAACATCGAACAATGGAACGTCATCTACTTATTACCATCGGCCGTGTACGCCATCAAATAGTCATTCACAAAGGTGAAGCTTCTAGAGGGGTGTACTATGCGACGTGGATGTTGGGCATTCAATCCCAACTTGGTGAATCCCTGTGCTCTTGATTTTATAGAGAGTGGGCGTTTGCAACAAGTAGTTCAACAAATTGGCGATGATGTGATTTGTATGCAACATCCATGATCCTATGGACTTCTCCTGGCCCGAACTATGTTTTTAGAGACCTTCTACTTCCACTTGTATTCTTGAATCAATGGAGTGAGGTACGGCAACCTTCCAAAGTTGATCTTTTTAAGAGATCCTCATCTTAGTTGGCAAGATTAGTGGGCTTGTATTTGCCCCAGGGTTGGGATTTAGTGGCATGTAACATCTCTATGGCCATTCCTACAATCCTTCAAGGGATTTCTACGGATCTGAGATTTTTATCATTGACGATTGTGCGGACAGGGTTTCATTCCTGTACAATGAGTTGACCAACAATTTCCAAGGACAATTGTTGATGAGGATTAGTAAAACTAGCTGTGCTTGTAATATTATATTAGAGACCGAAGAGGTGGTTGGTGGATTGAAGAATGGGGACAACAATGAGGATGAAGGAGGTGTATAAGAGAGATTGCCCCTTTTGGGTACCACTGAAGATTTTGCATCTAGTAGTAGCTTGAACTTTGCGAATTTAAACACCGATGAAGAGGAAGTGGACCAGTCTCCTTCGAGAGAGAGGATTCCATCAACGCAACCGGCATTTGGAGATATTTTGGGGGAGACGCCTACGACACCTATTGGGAAGATACAAGATATTGATATAGTGGATGTTAGTTTGGTGGCAGTGACAGAAGATAGGGGTACAGTTGCTCCTCAAGGGCTTGAGACGAAGGCAGAAGAATTTGACTCATTTGCTTTGTTTTTTATGTAGAGGGGGTTTCCACAGCCTTTGGTGTCTTCTCAATCAGAGCCAGAATAATAGACACATGCAAGGTCTGGAAGTACTCAATGTGATATCAGACCAATGTTGTCTTCTGTTCCAAGATCTAGCGTATCGGAGGGCATTGTTGCATTCCAAGGAGCCTTCTTCTCAAGGCAAGAGATGTCATTTAATACAAAGGATGGTTTTTACTACAATGATGATAGCATAGGCATACGCAGGAGGATGTACGTGGAAATTACAGATATGTTGAGTGTGCATCCATTAGCCTTGGAGATAAAGAAGATCGTCTGGTACATGATCATGGATTGTCCGCTATGGTAGGCAGCGCCATAGGACATGTGGAGGGAGTCGTTTTGTATGAAGATGAGCTCTAAGCCTTGGAGTTATACTGTAGTGGAGCAGACATGTTGTGTAGGTGCAAATAGGTCAGTATAATGTAGTTCAAGATGCTTCTATAGTTTCAATGGATGATGTACAATTATACATTGAGTGATCCATATAATATGTTTGATTTAGTATATCTTTGCAGTAGTATTGAATTGTTTGAATATGTATGTTTTAAATATAATAAATAGTGAAGTACTTCACAAGTTTGTTATAAATTACGTATTTTATTAATGTATCTCTTATAAATTTTATTTATAGTGAGATACTCTAAAATCCATGAGGTATTCTAAAATGCATTTATATTCTCTTTAGGTACATCATTGTAGTTTTGTAGAAGGAATTGCAAATTAGATTTGAAATCATGTATTTTCCAAAAAATCTATAACAAACTTTGATAATATATCACTTACGTAAACATGAAGAAACCAATGTTTAACATGACAGACGTTTGAATTTATTCTACAAAAATATTAGCAATTTTTATTTTGAATTTTGAGCAAAAAATTCCCATTTTCGACTGACAATTAGTGCATTTGGCTAAGTGCATGATTGCTTAATTGCGTGTTACATCTTCTCTTATGATAAAAGCAATAGCCTTGCTAGGTTGAGCTAGGTGATCGCCATCTGAAGCGATGTGCACAATTTTGGCACCTTCCATTAAGCCACATAGATGGCAATATTCTTGTGGTGGATGATCATATTCCCGAGATATATTTCACTTTCACTTTGAATTAAGCTAAGTTACAATTTGGTTTTACTTACCAAAACTTAAATTACCGTTAGGGACATGGATTAGTAGACAAGTTACAATATTAACTAGTGTACTATAATTAAGATGTTGTCCATTGATAAATAATTAAGCATGAAATATTTTATTTGTAGAAGTTTTTTAAAAGTGAGAGGGATGATTCCATATGTCCCCCCTACTTTACAATCATATATTAGTACATGGAAAATATAGCTTAGTTTAAAAAAGATGTGGGGGAGCTACTAGTCTACTCTTTATGAACTTGAGGTACAATAGGATAAATTTGCATTAGGCTAGGCCCAAAAACATTGATTGCCTTTGCTACTTATTCACTTGACTGGTTAAAAAAAATAACAAAAAACTTCTCATGCTCTATTTTTTTCCAAGAAAAAGAAGAACTCTAGCCGGTAGTGGAGGCCAGCATGAGTAGAGTGTATGTTTGTTCTACCACTAAGACAATGTCCATCAGACAAAGGATTAGTAGTATGGAACTACTTCCCCCTCTCAAGGGTAGACATTATAAGTTTTTCTAAAATAAAATATATTCATTTTTTATGAGTATGTATAATAATAATAAATAAATAATATATTTTTTCCATAATGAATCCCCAAAATACCGGGTGTTTGCTCACCAGAACCACTCCAAAACAACCACTTTGAGATGAGATATTATTAGACTTATTAAAAAAAATACTATTTTCAACCGTTAGATCTTCAAGCTAACTAATACAAAAATCTACCCAATTTTTTTTGTAAAATTTGATCGTATTGATTGAAAGATATATGCATTTGAAGAGGGCAAAATTGTTTTTTTCTGCTGTGCCCGGTGTCGTGAAGTGATTGTGTACATGATGTGAAAACATATATTAATATAGAAAAATAGGGGGTATTGAATGGTCTAGGCCAACAGTGAAGATATGACTAGTGGATTCATCCTCAACCATACGGTCATATTTTATCGGGGCGAGCTTTATCTTGGAAATTATTCATGCATCTTGTCACTAGCTTAGGGTTCAAGAGCATCAACCGGCTGTTACACTACTGAAATATCAACAGTCCCCGGACTACGCGCCACATCAACTGTTCAGACAATCTACAGGAATCGAACTCCGAATCAGTTTAGTGTGGCGGAACGCTCAGCCAGCCCATTGAGTCGTGATCGATGTGTGTAGATATTATCCAGTAGTAAATAAAGCGTTTGTAGCACTATGGTTACCTAAAATATGTAAAAAACCAATCACGGTTGGTAATATCTTTATAAGTTTGAAGTATGTAAGAATAGTTGATAAATGAAATTGGAAGTTGATATACAAAGCTCGCTTTGTACGTTTTATATTAGTTGTCGTCTCTAGATTATTTAAGACTGAAATGTTTGATGTTAAGCCTTTAAGAAAAAAATTGTGCTTAAAGTTTCGAGTTTAGATATAAATGTTTAAATTGAAAAGATAAAGATAGTTTAAAGAATAAAATGAGGTGGTAAGGGGATACAAAGATAAGAAGAGGTGGCAAGGGATGGAAGGAGGTGGCGAGGGATGGAGGGAGGATGGATTTGGATGAAAGTCCTCATCCCAATCTCCAATTCCCATGACCAATGAGGATTCAAGGGGCTGCCCGAGGCGGCTAGGCGGTTATGAGCAACTATAAGACCGATTTGAAAGAAGAGAAGTTCAAAACTGAATAGACGGGATTGTGGGCTATAGTTTTGGGACAAAAAACTTAGGATTTTGAGTTTTGGTGAAGGAGTTATGAGCGTTTGAAGTTAGGGGGTAATTTGAAGACCTATTGCCACTCTTTTGAGCATTCGAAGAGTTTCAAGAGAGCTTTTGGAGATCGGGAGGAGCGGCTGAAAATGTATTTTCAATCTCTATCTACCGCGTGGAAGAATCAAAGGATTTGGAGTTGTGCTAAAGGAGATAATTGGAGTTGAACAGAGTGCATATATTTTCTAAGACCGTAAGTATATCACTTTGGTGTTGGTGATGGTTTTGGCCATATCTTTTGCTTTTAGACAAGTTTTTGGCTAAATTTTTTAGGGAAGGTGGTTTATAAAGCTGACAAGGTACAACTTTAATTTTGTAGCGTTTAGAGATTTTGCTCGAGATTTATGAAGTTTATGGTACGCGGTTGTTTGTAAGCAAGGGTTTAAAGAGGTAGTGTGTATTTTGACGATATCTCAAGATTTGTAATGAATTTGCGATTGAGATTTGAAGTGGTAGTTATTTATAGTACATCAGTGCTTCAACTAAAAATAGGATTCATTTCAATGGTTGGATTTAGAGATACATGCCCTTAGGATTCGAGATTGTTTCCTTTTGTAAGGTTTGTAAGTTTTACATAGTTTTCTTAAGTAGTTGGACACTTTTGTCCTACAAAGACTAATGTATTGAGGTGATTGTCTTTTAAAAGGAACAATCTATAAATATAGTTGGGTTTACACCTCCAAGAACTTGATTGAGTAAAAGTTGCAGCCAAAAATTCAGTGTTTTCTTGGGACATAATCTCTCTGCTACAACACTGGATAGGTTCAACGCACTTTGAATCAAAATAATGGCAAATTCTTGCATCACACATTGCATAAACTCAATGGATCTATGTTCTATCTTGTGTTAAGTCATTGTACACCAAAAAATCACAAGTAATGGAGTTGTTTATGATATGAAAAACAAACCTCAAGCGACTAGGAGTATAGAAAGTAGCCATGCACATAGGAAATTAACTCTATTTTTAAGAATAAAAAATAATCATTGGATATAAAATCCAAACGGTAGATGAAATCATTGTGATTTCTTCTACTAGAAGAAAAAATTTGGAATTTTTTGGGAATCCTTCATTTTAAGTAATTTTTATGCATTAGGTTTATAAATTGATTGAGGGCAGCCAAAAATTAAAGGATTCAAAAAAATATAAAAGGCCACGTCGGCATATGCCCTTGCAACCCCCTATCCTCCAAATTCCCTCCCCAAAATCCGCCTCATTGGTTCTTAAAAGTTATATCATAAAAACTAAAAATTGCAAAATAACAAAGCAAATACTTCAATGGCAACTAACAGACAAATCGTCTTGTCCGCCTATCCACCAAAGCAACCCCAATAATACAACCAACGGGCCCCCTCGGAAGTCTATTGTTCCGCAATTGGAGCATGGGGTCTTCAGAATAGAAGCTCCCTTAATTTTATAAGTGACCAACCTCTTCCACCCTTTCTGCCCCCACGTGGCTGCCCTTCCTTCACCACCTTCCGATCATTGGCTAGTAACAATGCCCATGGTGCTTGGCCTCCCAAATTTCCTTTAAGTTGATATAACTTTTGTTATATGAGCCTCATTCAAAAAAAAAATACTCCCACAAAGCTCTACAAAGTGCCCACCTTTCGATAAAATTCTTGAAGACATTCATTTGACAGGGACACCATAGGAACCTGACTGAACCTTCAAATTGTCATTTTGTGACACTCGGTCCTTTAGGGGTTAAATCTCACCTCCTCTTTCCGTTCCCTTGAAGGACTTCAAGAGAATTCTATTGCTACCGTGTGCTCCTACAAAGTGAAGGAAGTTCACTTTTCATGTTCCCAAAGCACCACGTCAGACTAACATGGAGTGCCAACTCAGCACGTTCCAAGTCTCCGACGAAACGCGCAAGTAACGTCGGTAGCCACGTCGGAAGGCGGGCAGCAGGCAGTGCAGGCCGCGTCCCGGGCCGGGTCAAGGCAGACAGCGTCACTCCCACTCCAGCGGCCAACCTAGCCAAGCCAACTTCGCATGAACAAGGCCCGGTCTCGCACGCGTTGCCGCTCGCTGCATGTCGTGCGCACCACTCCTCTCGTCTCTCTCCTTCATCCCCACCCCTTCCTTTCTCCTTTCCTTCCTTCCTTCCATCGCCATCGGTCCGCCTGCCTCCCACCGCCCGCTCTCTGCCCTCGCTGTTGTCGCGCTCAATTTGGTGCCCTGTAACGCACGCACGCCAAGACTGTCTCACCTACCTTCCCAAGATCTGCAGTCACGATCTGAGGTCCCTCGCTTTTTGGATCCGTGATCGAATTGGGTGTTTCTTGAGGTTGCCGATTGTGGAGAGGAGATCGAGGTTTGGTTTTGTGGGGTGGGAGCAGTTTCTGGTGGGGTTTTGGAGACGGTTTTTTTGGAGGGCGTTTCTGGAATTCTGATTGTTGCGCGAGATGGGGTCCATGACTATATCGCCGCTGTCCAAGTATAAGTTAGTGTTTCTTGGTGATCAGAGTGTGGGCAAGACGAGCATTATCACGCGGTTTATGTACGACAAGTTCGATGTGAACTACCAGGTGCCAATTTGTGGGCTTCTCTCTTTTGCGTTTCGGGATTTTGTTTGAATCGTGACAAATTTATGTGCGTTTTCGAGACGTGGGCACAGGGGTAGGGATGTCGCCCTGGTCCGGGGCCTGATCTGCGAGTATGGTGAGAGCTTTGGTGTGATCGCTTGTAGCCTCGTTGTCTCTGCAATTGAAGTTGTGTTCTTAGAGCGAGATTTTCCCACATTGTGAGGCATTGCGCGATCTGATCAACTGAAGCGAAGGGTTTAGCTTAGTGTTTGGATTGAGGATCGTTTGGTATTTACAGCGCGAGTGTGCCAGTCAGACACTCCTCTTTGCGTTATCATTGTGAGTCTATTAATTTTCCCGTTCAGTGAAATTGCCTGAACCATTTTTGCACAATTGGGGTGCAATTAGTGATGTTTACTTATTTGGTGAGGCAACGTCTGTCTTGTACCAAATAATTGTGTCATTTGGTTGGTGCACCGTCTTTACCCTTGGACCATAGCTGATGGTTAAAGAAAGAAATTATGAAACGTACCTTGTTAGTTATTTCTAATTGCTGTCTGCATCTTCGTACAGAGAGATCCAAAGCTGTTGTTTCTGGATGTACACAGTATCTTTTGTCAGGGGTCTTGTAAGATGATTGTGGGTTCTTTGCTACATGAGTAGACCACAGCGTATGTATTCAAAGAGCTATTCTTTCTGCGGACGTGTATTGTACAAGCGAGTATGCAAATGGAACGTTTCTGATGATTTCAATTGATGTCTGTCGAGCAGCCAACTATTGGAATTGATTTCCTTTCCAAGACAATGTATTTGGAGGACCGTACAGTGCGCCTGCAGCTCTGGTGAGTTCTCAACCGAGGGAGTAATCCTCGTGGGGTTTTAAAAAGCTTGTGTCGTTTTAATTTTAGGTCAGGCCCATGACCTATCACTAACCGAAGTGCATTCTGTTGAATGTTCAGGGATACAGCAGGCCAGGAACGATTTCGAAGCCTCATACCTAGCTATATTCGAGACTCGTCCGTTGCAGTTATTGTGTATGATGTTTCCAGTGAGTTCCATTCCTTCTATTTCCTCTCTTTTAGTCCATTCGCAATGCAAATTACTTGGCCTTCATAGGGAATTGGAGATACTTATCTATCTTGATATGTGCAGACAGACAGTCTTTTCTTAATACTGCTCGCTGGGTGGAGGAGGTCCGTACTGAGCGAGGAAAGGATGTTGTTATAGTGCTTGTTGGAAACAAAACCGACCTTGTTGACAAGAGGTGAGCATTTTAGTTCAACTGCGGGCACTGCACTGAATTTTTTTGTTCTTGGCGCTTTCTCTTTCCTGTCTGTTCCCGTCATCTTTCTAGAGTAAGAATCTGATTCGTGACATGAACGGCAACTTAACAGACAAGTTTCAGTCGAAGAAGGTGAAACGAAAACGAAGGAGCTTGGTGCGCTCATGATTGAGACGAGTGCAAAGGCTGGATTTAATGTTAAGGTTAGATAATTTTATCTATTTCCTTCAACTCTTGAGCTATTCTTCGGCCCCACATACAACATGTCTTTCAAGCTTACGCGAAACTGAATGATTAAACCCCTTTTCCGTTGACTTATGTGAGCAGGGTCTCTTTCGAAAAATTGCTGGCTCGCTCCCAGGAATGGAGTCTGTCAATCAGCCTAAGCAAGATGACTATGTGGACATTAATCTAAAGTCAACGGCAAATAATACACAGTCGGAACGGCAAGCGGCTAGCGGTTGTGCGTGTTGACAACTGCGTTAGTTCTGAAATTGCTTAGAACATCTCGTTAGAGGAATCCAAGGTACTCCTGCAAAAATTGTCTTTCACATTCACACAAAAAATCCGTCACTGTAAACATGTCGAAGGACCGTAGGAAGTTGGAATTTGAATCTCATTGAATCAAAAGCTCAATCGATGCTTCTTGAAGATAGATTGATAGTTGGTGCTCATCTTATCAGGAATTTCTGATAGGCGGACATTTTTGGGGTGATAGTTCCCTTATACAATTATCAGCTCAGGAATTCGTAGGGAAAATAAAATTTGCAGCATGTATATGCTCAGTCGTGATCGTAAATTCTGTAATGATCAGGCACTGTAATAATGTTTATGCCCTTCTTGAAACACGTTCACAACTTCCAGTCTACTTGAAAGGTACAGTCTATGTACAATGTTGTCATTACTCATAAATTTCTAGTTTGTATTTAGAAGAGTATCCAAAACATTTGCATCACGCATAATACTTTCGCTGCAGACTAATATCTTCTCAATAATCAAAGTAACTTACTACACTAAAAATCTCATTTAGTGTAGTGGACACTAAACACGAACCCGTACACTAATTGCCAACTACGCAATTAGTGTAGTGATAGAATAGTACACTAAATGTGAACTACTACACTATTTGTGAACTTTTGTAAAGATTGGAATATTAACCTTTTTACTCGTGCGCGTTTAGCATATCGAAAGTAGAAGAGAATTATGTGTACATTTATGTTGTCTCAATGGGAATGTGGATGAGTAGATTTAGGAAAAACAACAATTTGAGAGATTTTATTTAGAAAAAAAAGAACATGGAAATGGAAGAAAGATGAATTAAGAAAAATAACATTTGCAGGAAACTCATATTGCAACAAATAAAAGAAACATGTGCAAGAAAAATGAGAACTTAGAGATTTGGAAGAATGAGAATTTAGATTAGAAAGGAATTTGAATTGGGAACTTTAAAAAAAGGAAACATTTGAAAATAGAATGTGAATTGGCTCCTATATAAAAATGACACATTTGAAAAAGGGAAGATGCGAAGAACGAACATTTAAAAAGGGGAACAATTAAAAAAGACGTATTAAAGAAATGAAACTTTTGAAAAAGTAAAGATATACAAAAGTAAGCAATTTGAAAAAGTAAGCAATAATAAAAGTAAGAAGTTGAAAAAAGAAAACTTTAAAAAAAGTTAAGTTTGGCCAAAGTTGAAAAAAGCAAACTTTTGGCCAAATAAAGTTTTCAAAAAGTAAAATGTGCAAAAAGTAAGGTTTTGGAAAAGAAAAGTTTAGAAAAATAAAAGTTTAGAAAATTTAAAGTTTATAAAAAGTAAAGTTTTGAAAAGTTCGGTTTAGAAAAGTAAAGTTTAGAAAAATTAAAGTTTTGGAAAAATATGCTTTTAAAAAAGTAAAATTTAGAAAAAGTAAGGTTTTGGAAAACTAAAGTTTAGGAAAAGTAAAGTTTGAAAAAGTAAAGTTTAGAAAAAATAAAGTAGTAATTTGATATGGAATAATGTAGTAAATAACCAAGTAAAGTAAATAATGTAGGAAACTAAGTTTTCTTGGATGGGAATAGAAGACAGAAATGCAAGAATGGGAATGGAAAGAGTTGGGAATGCAAAGATATAGGTTTGAGAAGACAACAAGGGTGATTAATGCATGACGGCCGGTAGGCGGTTGATTGGGGTCTAATTGACATATTTTTTACAAATAGTGTACTAGGGTAGGTGGTTGATTGGGGACTAACATAAATTTGCAACTTGTTTGCAAATAGTGCACTAGGGTAGGTGGTTGATTGCAAGTATTATTAATGGCATGTGAGGCTTACACTAATTGTCCACTTATTTACAAATAGTGTACTAAGATAAGTACACTATTCGTGCCACTACACTAAATGAGATTTTTAGTGTAGTGAAGGAAACGCCACACGCTTTGACTTTCTAGAACGATTTACCATTGCAATTAATTCAACATAAATCAATGTGCACTGAATGAGCACCTCACAAAATTAGCTCTGAAACTTGCTAAAACCAACCAAAAATAGCTCGCAAATCCGGCAGTTGGAAACAAGCAATTGTTTACAAGCGATGAACAAGTGGCTAGATATCAACTTACTGCACTTGTTACGCAGACATCGATGATCGAGTTTCGGACATGCCTATTGTTAAGTGGGTATCATGTTTTGTTGATTTATTAGTGAAATTGTCGGAGTTAAAACAAATGGTATGAAAAAGGTTAGAGTATACATTACAGTCTACCTTCTACCTAAACCATTGAACATGTTGCAGAGATCATTATAGAATGGCTCCAAACAATCCAAGTGAACAAACTCATCAACTTTTTGATTATAAGAATAATAAATCATCAAATTTCAATGTGTTGGTCCAGTTTTGTCTCCACCATCGCCTCCAACATCAGCTCCAGCATCCCCCGTGCTAGTCCCACTCGCGAGCACTGCCTCCAGCATCACCCTAGCACGTGCTTCCAGCATCACCCTAGCACGTGCTCACTTGTCTTCTAGAAGCCCTAACTCCATTGCACAGGTTTGTTCTCATTGCTAGTTAGCTTGCAGCAAAACGATTTGTATGTGCGGTATTTGAACTCGTCCCCGTGCCACTGCTGCTCTTGATGTATATCTCAAAGTAGGATTTTTTCGTTTGTTTGTGAATAGGGTTTGTGGTGTTGTTATTTGTGACATTTGACCAACTTTTGGATTATGAATCATCAATTGATGGACCTTGAGCTTATTGTTGAAAATTGTGACATCTCTCTACAAACTTAACCATATATGTAGGCACGTATCTTACTTCATAGAATACAAAAATGTAAGACTTACACCTTTAGATTGAAGATTCCTCGAGTAACATCTTTCATTTGGAGGTCAATTCTATCAATCTTAACCTTATCATGTTCAAATACATCACCATACATGTGGCCACCAGTGGCACCTTAAAACGTTTATAGGGTGAAGATATTGATTCTTGGAGGTTCCTATTATTATCTTACAGTGAGTGAAAGAACACTAGGATTTCTGGGTTGGAACTCATTGTTTGATGTCGCAACTGATGTGGCCACATTCAAACTTGGTTTCTGCAATATGCATGAAAATATTTCACGTTTGAAGGTGAACCGTTTCATTGTTTTTTTGTCTTCTTTTCAGTCTGAACTTGATTTTAGTAGGATTATATATTTGAGATATTCAGTTTACTTACAATGTAAAGATGTTGTAAATGTGCAGAAGTGAAGGCTCCAAAGGTGTGTCATGACGCAAAAGCTTCACGCCACTACAGGAGGAAGAGTTGTTAACTCTAAATCTCTTTGGAGAAACGATGGAATATCTGAGTTGAGATACACTTGAAGTCTCCACTTCCTTGTTGAGTTTAGGTGCATGCAAGGTGCTCAGTTTAATCATAATGACTGGAGTATATTGTGATCAATTTGTAGTGCATAGTTGACTCCCTTGTAAGCAAGATGTGTTGAAGGTGTTGATTGTGTCAACGAAGCATGTGCAAGCACTTCGGAGGCTGACTAGGAGCGTTGATAAGGCCAATAGCGAATTGTCCAATCTCACCTATACGTCTACTATACTTATGTAGGTCAATTGGTAGTGTTGATCAAAGTTATTGTTTATGACTAGCTTCAACTTTATTTTATTCATCTGGGGTAACCTCATACATAGGTGGTGGTTCACGGCATAACTGATTCTAGAGAATAAATCGTCAGTAGTTGATGAAATGTTTAAGCTATATTTAAAGGAGTTTGATAATTTGGGCTTGCTGGTAGGATGCGGTTTCCATTCCTTGACTATGTCGTTTTTTCTTCTTTCTTCTGTATTTTTGTGATAGTAATTCAACATAACGTATTCAAGACCCTAAATGTAATCTTGTAGCTAGTTCATGCAGGAAATGGAGATAGAGTGGTGCCCTTAGTAATTAACGTCTTTTGAAACTTGTGCTTGCAGCCAAGGAAAGGCTGCTTAAAAATCAGGGATAGCAAGGGTGCCATCTTTGTTTCACTTATGGTATTGCTTACTAACTACACCCTTTCAGTTATGTTTCTGTCCAACGCTTCTTTTTAGTATAGATACTCTCGAGAATGCTCAGTTGGCTTTTTTACGGCAATGCTACGTGTGTGTGTGTTGTGTGCGTATTAAGCGTGTATGCTTGCTAGTATCAGTAGGATTTGCTCGGACCATTCATCAAGCTCAAAGCATTGGACTTAGACAAAACACGTGTTGATATTGTAACAAGATTGGCGTAGACAATGATGATGTGCAGTGTTGTACTTTGGATGCAAATAGAAACTTCATTTTCGAGATGGATTTGGAAATTTAGTTTTTGATATTTTGGAGTCCAGAAGACCTTGCCCGTCTTCAAGGTGCAATCGGCGTTGTTCAGAAGGTAGTGTACCTATTTTCCATTCCGCCATGTACATTTAAGGGAGTTAAGACTACTTTTACATGCATTCATTGAAATAATCTCAAACAATGGTATATTCTAGTTAGTGTCCACAATTGCTAGTAATGTGGAGTACTAACTTCATCATTTAGGTGGTAGATATCTAAATGAATAATCCCAATGGACTTCAATTATGTTTCCATCTTTCATTTTGTGGAACACTAGAGTCAACAAAAGCATTGTACAACTTTATTAGTGGAGTACATTAAAGTCGTCACTTTAGATTAGTGGAAGCTTTCCAATCTTCACTTTAATGATAATCAACTTTCAAACAACATCCACTACAATAAAGTAGGTGAATCCTAGTGATGAGCAATAGGACAATGATAAGTGTATTTTTATATTGAAAATGCTTTCTTATAAATACACACTTATCATTGTTGATGCGAACTGCCATGTCTATAGTATTATGATGAGATAATCCATTGATAGAGAGGAGCAAGATCTTTCCGAAGCGTATAAAAATCTCGATGACCTGCATGAACATACTACCAAGTGTTTTCCACTAAAAGAAGCGTGAATTGATAGTTATGATTTCAAATATGACGATTATGCGAGGTTCGTTGTCTCAGTGAGCTCTTGAAACCGGTTTCTCATACGTCGGTCTTGCACATGATAAAGTTGAGATATTGAAATGACGTCCACATGAAAGGTGTTTGATGAAAAAAATATGATTCTAGGCTTCAACTCTTTCTAGATTCAAATCATTTTTTCCAAACCACATAACAAATTTTTGGAGAGGGATATTTTGGTGCTTCAAGTTGTATCATTTGTAAATTTGGTAAGGATGTGGAATGATGGGTGTCATTGTCATCCACCTCTTGCTTTGTGTCATGCTTGTGTACATTGCGGTTTGGTGTTGTATTAATTGTGTATACGGCACGGATATGGATGGTGGGTGCCACTCTCACCGACTTCTTGTTTTGTGTCGTGTTTGTATACATTGGGATTCGGGATTGAATCAGTTGTGTGTACGGCATGGATGTGGGATGGTAGGTGGCATTATCACCCACCTCTTCCTTTGTGTCGTGCTTGTTTACGTTAAAGTTTGGAGTTGTATTAGTTGTCTGTACGACATAGATGTTGGATGGTGGGTATCATTGTCACCCACCTCTTGCTTTGTGTCATGCTTGAGTACGTTCGAGTTTGGGATTGTATTAATTCTTAAACTTGGATGAACTATTACTTTCATCCAAGTTTTTGTGAATGCGTTGTTAATGAGTGCATGTACCATATGCACTATAGATACCCTTCATTGAGTGTATAACTTTTGCTCTAAACAAGAAAATGTTCCTGACATGGAACTCAACCTAGTATATTCAAGAAACTTCTAGCTATAGCTCAAAATCTGGATTTGAGTCATCAAATTGATATTTTCTGAAATTGAGTCCAATTAATGAAATGAAGTTTATCAAATCTAGTTTCCAATCCAATTTTAAAATTTTAAAAATACATAAAATAAGTAAGTTATTGCAATTTGAACTTTCGGCATGTTACCATGAGTGACTAATTTTTAAATTTTAGCTAAACACGGAAGTTCATCTACACCACAAGTTTCAACAGAATAATATATACCTTTAGTGAAATTATCCTAGTTTTTACGCAAAATTTGTAAATGATATGAATATTCTTCAATTTTTAAAAAAAATCACAATACATTGAATTTTCACAAAAAAATCCGGTTTTTTTGTGACATGAACAAAACATGTGGTGTCATCTGTGAAAAATGAAATATAAATATTTTTGCTTATATTGATGATGAATTAGACCTCATATTAGAATGAAAATCTAGATTGATGCCACGGTCATAGCTCCGTCCTTTAGAGGTTAATTGTGTGTACGGCATGGATGTGGGATGGTGGGTGCTATTGTCATCCATATTTTGCTTTGTGTCATGCTTGTTATTGTGTTTTGTATAATTTTGGATTTATTTAATTGCATATACGGTAGAGATCTCGGATAGCCGTTGTGATTGTGGTTGGAGGGATTTAAGATTGTGTTTGTGATGTGGATTAGTTTGGGTGAGGGACAACAGCTGTTGTGGTAACTCTACCTTTATCTTGTGGTATGTTTGTAAAAGTATTTTATTTGCGTCGTAATGTAGTACCGTTGATGAATGATTTTTTGTAATTTCACTAATATATGTAGTACATTTTGTTATGGTTAATTTTATTTTATTAGAAATCCCGATTGTTTTGTGTTGATTTGCAGGTTGACAACATTTGTTTTTTGTTGCCTGCAATATCCTCTCTGGGTTCGGATTTTTTTATTGCTATCTGTTTACAAAAAATGGATCAGATGAGATTGGAGGTACAATGCTTTATATTTTTGTAATTACGTGCAATTTATTTTGTGGTCTAAACGTACATAATAGCATGGATGATTTGTAGAATTTCTAATGTATTTTTTAGTGTGTGGATTGTTAACGTGATGTTTGATTTAAAATCTGTGAAATGTGGCAAGATGGTTATGTATCTCTACTTGGGTCAAAGTCTGGACAATTGTATTGTTCTAGATGTGTGTCTGAGTTTCCTTGCCATCAGAGAGAGAGCCACCCTCTATTGAAGAAGCATGTTACTGCCATGGATGATATCACATGACTTCGCAACAAAGAAGTGGATTTGAGATGGTGTTCTATATGTCAAGCATTCGGGAAGGAAGGACTTCATGAAAACAATCCGAAACACCTCAAGTGTTTGGATCTGGTGTATGTTATTATTACTTTTACTTTGGTATTTTTCAATTGTTTTTTAATGTGATATTATCTTATAGAATGGATTATCTATTGAATAATTAAATATTAATAATACAAATTAAAATTTTAGTATTTGAAAATAAAATTAAAACCATGTCTTTATGTTATATATGTCTTATTTAATTGTATAGCGTTATTCCCGATTTTTGGCTGCACCCTCTTGGAGTTCTTCTACGAGGGTATCTTGGATGGAGGTAAATATTTTTTACCATCTCATTATGTGATAATCTAATTCTGTCTTTTTATTATTGATACATTTTATATATCTTGCAAAGTACAATTATGTTGATCATTTTAGAGGCAATGAATTTTGTGTATTTATCGTTTGGTGATTTTGTTTGATGGTATAAAAACTTGCTCTTGATTTGGAGATGGTTGGATTGGCCGACGATGGAGTGCAATTTTTAGAGCCTTTCGTTACAGAGGTTAAGGACTTAAATTTAACTGGAGAGTATGGCTTTGAAAACAAATGTTGTATGGTATTAATCAACTTCATGCATTCGATAGATGGTCTCAAAGAAGATGATTCTGACAGTGAGATTTGAAAGAGTATTTTCAAAATGTACGAGAGTATTATAGAAAATATAGAAGATCCAAGTCTCTCTCCGGTTTGGGTGATGAAGTTCAAATTCTCTTGTGCTAAGGATTTATTGGAGGCTGTAAAGGATGCTCATGAGAGTATGTTGGCTGAGGATGGATTTTGGATTGTTTAAGATACAAGTTTTGCTGGAAGAACAATCAATTTCAGTAACAATTTGCAACATTTATTATCGAGGAGTTTAGAGTGTGGAATGAAATTTGATATCCATCGTTTTCGGACTTCGTTCAAGCCAAGTCAGGTGGTGAATTACGATATAAACTTGAAGGATTTTATCATTTATTCATTGATGGTGGAAAGAGCTATTGAAGAGGTTAGGATGGAATTTGTTGGGTTTGAATCAAACCTGCTTGCTTTTCGTGAAATTTTATTTTATCACGTTTCAAGCACATATGACATTCTTTATGAACAAAATCGTGATTCGAGTGGACATTAAAGAATATTTTCTCTTGGTTTTGAAAGAGGTGCGTCACTTATTGATGGTCCAACATTACATTTGACTTCACGGACAATGAAAATTAATAACGAGGAGTGTATTGATATCTATGATTTTAGTGCACGTGACTTGGAACTCATTGAAAAATGTAAGAGCAAGGTTATTCACGCAATTCCAGTTGTGGACGACGCTTTTGGTATGTGTCCAAGTTATGGTGACCTGGAAAGACAAACGCTAGGGATTTCTGCGTATTTTTTCTGATGTTACTATGGGGCCGCTATTGGGTCTACTTTTCGGACGAGGACATCTACATGTAGAAAATGTCCTTTTAGGCATCTTCAATTTAATGAAGTTAGGTGCTCGAAAAATTTGATATGTTGTACCAAAGCACAAGTGCGAATACTTTACCCAATTTTTGAAGATAAAGAAATGGCTAAAACATGTATGCTGTAAATTGTGTTTTATTGATTTTTTGTGAACGGTGCTAAGGCTTTATCGTGTGAAGACATGGAGACATATGAGATTCATAGGATAGTTTACTACCCATGGATCGCTTTGATGATGGTTCCAGGGATGATGTATTACTTGACAATTTTATGCGGTTTGAGTCTAGCAGATAGTGTGAATTTTTATCTGAGATTTAAGCGAACAAGTGCCCTATATCAACTGAAGAAAATGTGGGAGATGTATGCCGAAGATGGCGGTTGCAATTTCAAGCCTCATGGATCATTTACAACAACAAATCAATATTTTGAAGTTTGCAAGGGTTTTAGAATTATGTGAAAAATATTTTAATGTGTATCATTTTATTTCATTTTGATTTTGTTGTAAAAATTGTCAAGGTATCTCAAAGGTTTCAGGACAATTATGTTTCGTAGCCAATTCTACAGTCCAAATGTATGTGTTATTAAAATTACACATTATATATTCAATATATTTATAATTTAGAGCTCTTCAACAAATTTAAGTTCCACAAGTAAATAACTCAAGAATGACAGATATAACACTCTTAATCTCTTGTGTAGCTTCAAGAATTCTAAAAGGTTTAGGGTACTAAAAAACTCAACTTATGGGTGCCTGATAAAACAATTGATTCCGTGGAACAAAACTGGCCAATCATCCCAGGTAAGTTTGACATGCCAGTAAATTATATAGAAGCTTACAATACTTTTTTTGAGCAGCACAAATCTCAAACCAATCCGTTGTGTTTAAGAGCTGCCAATTTATGCACTTTTCTGGTGAGGACATGTGAAGAATTCAAGATTTAGATGAATGTTAATTAATATAATGCACGGAATTTCAAATTTTACCTCGATGTGATGCCGAGGTACCACCTAGTCCGATGAAGTTTTTATTTTAAATTTTAATCTAAGTAGAAAAGAAGAAAATATAATTGCAAACAATATTTCAAAGACGACTATACAAAACAAAGTTCTCTCTTTAATTTGCAAGTGTCAAGAATTCAAATAAAAAAAAGACAATCACTATCAGTTACAACACCTTTGATTATTCGTGCCATACATCAGCATTCTTGAAGCTTGTCTTTTTCATTCACTTTGCACTACGTGACTTAAGCCTCCAAATTCGATGCAACTTTATACAATTTCGTGAATAATTAATAAGCAAAAATAAAATACTTAATAAGTTTAACGCAATTCTCAACGCGTTTATTGAGCTTTAATGATCTTTGAATAATATTGAAGCTCTTCTTCTTAACTTCAAAATCATATTCTTTTCTCTTATAAAATTTATTCCCTTAAAAAACCTAAATATTCTCAAGTCGTGGTTCATTTTCTAAACGCTTCATCTGATATTTTACAAATGATTTTTTAACTTACAAAAAACTAAAATTTCACTTGTTATCAAAGTACAAACAAATTCAAACATCATTTACTAGCGTCTACTTAATATTTTATCTCATAAATGGATCTATACTGAATGACAATTCAACTGGCTTCTTGTAATTTAAGATTATAATTAATTTTTTTGTTGGTATAGGCAATAAAATCATTTTAAAAAAAATGTGAATCTGCTCAATAAAGTTGGCTAAACACAAAAATCAATTTCAAATTTCAAACAACTAATCAAGTCATTAGTTGAAATTTCATAAATTTTATGAGCAAAATTTTAATTCTTATTATAGCATAATATGAAATTAGTCATGCTCTAATACAAAAGAAAATTTATGATATTGTTGAAGATATTAAAAGTAGAAGCAAAAGCCTTGTAATCAAGTAGAGAAAGGTCTTGTGCTTTTCGTTAAGATTCTATTTTTTTGCCAATATATTTTAAATTATAGTATTTGATGTTCTGATTTGGTATCAAGATGAATTGAATAACAAATAGAGATATGATTCAGAACATATTTTTTCAGTGTCTTGACGAGATTATTGTAATCATTTTTTGTCATAAAATTGATTGTCTTAAAAGTTATTGTCTTAAAATTTGCCAAAATTCTATGAACAATTTATAGGTACTAAATTCTACCCACATTCAATGTAGTGAATGCGAAGAAAAAACCATGTACGATTTTTGTTATTGTAAGGAATTAATGAATATGTGTTTGTATACATCTTTTAATATTCATGATTTCAAAGACTTTCATGATATATTGAAAAGAATATAATCTCATAGAATTCAAAAAAATGAGTCGAATTTAAAAAAGAAAATGAAATCCACACCATTCATGATTCTTCAATGCAAGTTTGTATTTTAAGGATTTGCAGAACTTGAAATATTAGGAAAGTTTGGTATTAAAGAAGATATGCGTGTTATGATATCTTTATTTAATGTTCCAAATGAATGTAAAGATGAAAAACATAATAAGAGAAAAAATATATCAAAGTCCATTAAACCATTGCCTTTTTGGGAAGATGATCAATATTTAACAGAATATACAAAAACTATTATACATCTTATTTAATTAAAATACAATTTGAATCTTTGTTGGTATTAAGTGGCAACGACATTATAAAATATAATATATTGGATTTCAAAGATTTGACTCTTGAAATGATTTTATAAATTTATAATCCTAAACTTTGAGATGACTATTCATATAAATCAATTGTTAATGAAGTTAATCATTATTACTTAACATCTCTATATAAGGCCAAAAAAAATCAATCAAATCCAAGAAGGGGACAATATCCCATAATTTGCCATGGTTATAGTGCCTATGGAGGAGAATGTTTTATAAGGAAAGTCGATTGTTATCAAGCATGAAGAAGGATGAGCCAAAAATCGAAGCTGGTGGCTTCCTGTCGTTACAAATGCTTCTCGCCTTGAGTCCAACACCATCCTTCTCGAAGCTCTAGGTGCTTCTAATTTCATTTTTCGCCACATCTAGTTGATTCATGCAAGCTGCTTGTGGCTGTGTCTACACATTTTCAACGTTTATCACAAAAAAATCATTCAATACAAACAATCATTCAGTAGTGGGTCGGATTTCTTCACATTCTTGACATCTAGAGGTATCATTTCATTGAGTTCTTCTGCTGTGGGTGGTGAGCTTGGGTGTTACATTCACGATAATGCATTGCAGTTCACTGGAATTTGATGTAGATGGGTGCAGTAGAATGCAGATAGGTGCAGTTGGGTGTGGATGGGTTCACATTGGTATAAATTGATTTAGATGAATTTTGATGGGTTTTGACGTACAGAGATAGGTTCAATTGTGTTTAGCTAGGTGCAGTTGGGTATTGATGGACGCAGCTGAATTTAGAGAGTCACTTTCCTCCTACTCGCGAGAAAAGCTTTTTGATGTCTTTATAATTCCTACATTTGTCGGAATTAAATCACGTGAGTTAAGGTCATCGATATCAAGTACTCGATTCAATCATCGATACCATGTAGTTGAAGAGGGATTCGACCAAGGAACTATATCTCGTAGTTGGAGTGCGACAAAAAATGTGGTTCCATTACCTCACAGTCGTGCCACGGTAAATGCTATAGAGATCTAAGGAGGGAGCCCATCCTTTGTCTTGGCGTGAATGTTGAAAGCTGAAGTTCACCACTGTATCGTCCGCAAAATGCCTTTGGTAATAGAAAGAGATTTACAAGTCTGAACAAAGTTTATGTCAGTCATGGATGGCATCTTCCACTCTATCCAAGTTCCAGACATATGAGCAGTTCCATCTGCTAGCCACTAATTAGTTCTCACTCTTGTCATTAATCTGCATAGAAAATAATACATATTATAGTAGAACATTGATTGCAAGAATTAACACTGCTCATCTCACTTTAACAAAAGCATTCACCTATGAGAACCGTCTATCATGATTTGTAGGCGATTTATTCTCATTGTCAAGAAGTCGAACAGAGGAGAATTTTTAAGGAATTCAATAAAATCTATGCTTTAATGATTTTTTTCGTATTTTCAAAGACAAAATTGTCATTTTAAATAAATAAATAAAAAATGTTGTATTGGTGGTACAATTTAGTCCATTTGTTACAATGTCTAAAAAAATTAAACAAGAATTTTTAGTTTTAATTATTATTTTATATAATTTAAAAAAAATGCAGCAGTTGTAAGACAAAACAAGGCTCATCGAAGAGGAATATGTATATGCTTGAATGGAGAAGAAGTAAAATTTGTTGAATTTCTTTAGTGTATAGTTATATTTTATTTTTATTTATTTGTAATTTTCTAATTATAAATTGGATTTTATTATACAGTAATGGATAAAACTTATTTGTTAGAACGCTATATTTTAAACTCTTCAAAAACAATGTTGGCCGTTCAACAATAGAAGAATGATTAAAAAAAAATGTTCACACAGATATTTGATTTTTTCAAAAAACAATTTAACGAGCTTGTTTCGATACTATTCGAAACCACCAAGAATGAAGCTGTTGAAGCAAATATTCTAGACTTATCACAATCTGAGTCTTTTGATCTACAACAAGCATCTGATAACTTTGTAAGTCAATTAAGATATACAGTTAATGATTTTAGTAATTGTATACATAAAAATAATGATCACAATTTCTATTCCTATATAATTTTAGCCCCAATATTAAAAAGTGATGGAGGATTAGTTAATAAGGATGAGAGTTTGAATCAATAGGTAGTGAATTTGTGATACTCTCATATAACTGTGTCGTAGTCTGTGACGCCTTTTATTTATTGAAAGTGAGATTATTCCAGAGCCGAAGATAATTTTCATTTCTGAACTGCAGTTATCCTCGAGCGGAGGATAAATTTCATTTATGAAGCATGGATATTTTCAGACCGAGAATAACTAAAGATTTGAAGTACAAATATTTTCGGGCGAGGATAACTTCGTTTCGGAACTTTAGTTCACCTCGAGTTGTAAATAACATCACCATGAGTCTCCAAAGTTAGTCTCTGCTTGAGGATAATTTCATACAAAAAGTATATTGGAGTATAGAGTTGCTCGTAGTTTTATGGTATTGTAAATAGTTAATCGAGATAGATTTTGGGGGAAAGTAAAAAGGGAGAAAATGGGGAGAGGTAAAAGAGCCATATGTTACATATGGGATTGGCTAAGTCAAAGGATAAAGACGAGCCCACTTACTTTGACTATACGAAGTCAAAGATAAGATAAGAAAGTCAAGTGGGTGGTGGTAAAGTCTTAAGGGGCGGCCATGAGAACCATGTGGGATGAAGCTACTTGGAAGTTGTTCAAGAAGGCACTAGGAAGGTGCCAAAGAAGTGGTATAAGTAAAGGCCTTCGAAAGAAGGCAATATCTCACTCCAACCATTGTTTCCAGTACCTTGTGGTGTGTTCTAGCTTGTGCAACCATCTCTCTATTTCTTCTAACTTCAACAAAGTATAGTTTAAAAATTCCGATAACATCGTTAAAAAATCATCAAAATCTCTTATTAATATGCGAATCAATGCTTAAAAATCCTGTATATTATTAGAGTTGTGTTTATATTTATAATTTTATACTACGCTTTAGTGTATACTGAGAGATTTCTAAAAATATATTACATTTAATCATCCGACCAAAATTGAAGGTTTATTCATAACTTTCATCCATAGATAACTCCTCCATCTTTGGTCCAATGAAAACTTTGAAAACACTAGGAAGTATGAAATTAAAATCACAACAAGATCATCAAATAATAACGTACATATTATACAAAAATATGCATTCACAAACTTGGCAATGGGTCGTTGAAGACCACAATGTAATAAACGACCCATACCCATGCAAATGCACTGTATTTACATTCCTCCGGACTATAGGCTCTCTGCGTACTGGAGCAACTAGTGGAAATACTAGAACAATCGATAGTAACCTAGCAGCAACAGGTGTTCGCATTCGAGTAGTTGATACATCTTCATCAGAGTTGCTGAGATTTATTACAACAAATGTATGCATAGCAGACATCCTAATAAGTCTGTGATACACGAAGAAAATAATATTAAAGTTTAGCGACAAACAACACTGTAAAATTTACATTGAATAAATCTAGCTTCTAAGTAAACCCAAAATCCTTTATCAACATAACTTTTTATCCATAAACATACACAAAATATTTAACATATCAACAAATTTGTCTTTAAAAAATATACATTATACATATCTTGCACGATCACATTCGAATGAAATTGACAAAAATATTAAACTTAAAGATTTGACCTACGGAAAAAAAACCGCCAATAAAAAATTGCCATAACTTTTTATTCAAATAGAATTATAAAATGATTTTAGCAGCATTGAAAGCGCCTTAAAGAATCATCCCGAAACTAATTAAAAACACTGAAATTAAACAAAAATTGACGACAAATTTTTTAATTGAAAGAATCGGATTTTAAAAGTGGGTAATACCCTAAAAATCACTTTAACTTTTGCAATTCAATAAATTTCAAAACGTACATTGTACCGCTCAATTCTTCTTGAAAAACCACACCTAGTGCTTTCTTGGCTCAATAAAATTGAGATCAAATTGACATCAATATCGCTCCTCAAAGATTATGCCTCAAGATTTGAAACCTCCCATTAACTATCGCCATAACTATTGATTGACGCTAAATTGGAAAGTGAGTAAAGTCTCATTAGAAGCGCCTAAAAAAACGCCATACATTCTTATTGACTTTACCAAAAATGAACAAAATCTAAGGATGAAACAATAGGAAAATTTTTTAAGTTGATAAGAGTTGAGTGTTGTTTTCTCATAACTTTGCCTATGTCTTTATAGGGCAAGATGACTAAGAGCTGGAAAGAAAAAGAGGCTCATCTTTCTTCTTCCAATTCGGTGAAGGTTCTTGAGATTGATTTTCAGTCCACTCGTCAAAACCTTATGGCAAAATTCTTGGACCGTTCAGAGATGGGGCTCAAAATAACTTTCAGTCTCAAGATGGAGAAGTTGTATGAATTCTGAGCATAACATGCCTTGAGTTAATCCGTTGGATTTCACTACATACTGGTCTAGTATCTAATGCTCACTTTTTACTTGCAGCAATACGTTGGCATTTGCAATGACAAGTGCCTTGCTCCCAAAATTTTAAACAATAGAAGCTTTGTAAAGGAAGAACATTCTTCATTGTAAAGTATTTAAGGAGGTTCAAGAACTTTACAGGCTCCATGTCTGTGAGTATGAAAGGATGAGACATGAGCAGCATGAAAGACTAGAGAACGTAATTAACCCTTATATGTCTCTAGACAAGTGTTTGCATATAGGACCGTAGTTTGCTCTATTTAATTTAAAAATATTTATTTAGATTTATTATAACTTTTAAAGTCTTTACTCGCCAAAATAAAAATCAATAGTAAAATTCAAACCTTCTATATCTCCTAAATGGAGAACGATAAAGAAAATGTTTTTACACCAATGAAATTCCAACTTTCAAAAATAGGGGGCATGTGACTTCAAAATTTTAAAATTCCAAATATAGCAGATTTTGTATATCTTAGCGACCATTGTCAAACCTCCCATAACATCCAAAGCATTCCTTCTTAAGAAAAACCAAACACACCACTAGATTCACAATGCCCCAAAACGGGGTGTAGGTATCATTAAAAAAAAAAAAATCTTAAATATAAAAAACACCAGCTATAAAATTTAAAATCAACTCGCCTTTATCTCCCAAATGGAGTAAGATTAGGGAAATGTTTTTACATTTTTGGAATCACAACCATCAGCAATGGGGGGCAGGTCACCTCAAAATTCCAAAAAAATATGTGACTTTTTAGGAAACACATAGGTAAACCCTAAACCATAATTTCTGATGTTTTCCAGACACGATTTGAAAGCAATATAAGGGACTTAATAAATCTGCTTAGTAAGTAAACCGTGTTTAATTTGTTGTGGCTAAATCTGTAAAAGATAGGTTGACATTTCTTGTCCTTGCAGACATTTCTTTATTTAAAATTATTGACTTGTTTTAAGACCTTCGTTAAGGAAGAGTCAAGACTCTTGATAAGTATAGAGCCATAAATGCCGTGTGTTGCTTTGTTTTTTTAATTTTTTAATATACATATTTTAGATGTTGACAGGATTTATTGTTGGATATTGTACATCACTGATAAGAGGAAGACTAGATATTAAGACCCAGCTCAACTTCCAAGGCTTTCGTGTTGTACAAGTACCCATTTCCGTACGTAGAATGAAGCCCTCCTAACATCATAACTTCAAAAGACAATCTCCACAGATTTTATAACTTTTTTACATGCTGTCGTTTTATAAATGATGCCAATATTTGTAGGAACTAGGTTTTCAAGAACAAAAAAGGACTAACATATTCTCAATTTTCGCAGCTTTGGACGAGTATGCCAAAAATTCAAAGCTCTAAAAGAGTCTACATGCATCTACATACCAAACTTCACTTATTCGTTAGACAAAATCATCAAATTTATGCTAATCTGAGAATAATGCACAACCAACTTAACTAAACAATTGAGGCGAGGACATCATGTGAAGTACAAAGTCAATAGCAATTGACATTGATGAAGTCTTGTGAATAAATTGTAAAGATCTTGTAACAAAACCTTTGTACAAAAAAAGTTGAAAACCTCAAACAGAAGTGTAGAAATGATACACGAATCAAAAATTGAACCATTAAGAAAGTTTGCTTTACATTACAATGTTGCAAATTAACAACCTTTCAACTAACAGCTAATAGCCTGCTCAACTGCCTCGTCTATGCTGCTCAACTAACAGCCTGCACCAATGATACTTTGACCTCTACAAGGACCATAGCGGAAAACACATTGAGAGATATTTGGACAACTATCGTCCAGCAGAGGTAAACCGGTATTTTGAAGCAAATCAAACATTCTCTTAGAAATTCAATCCTGATGTAACTCCAATTGTGGCCAATTTTTTTTTTGAATAGCCACTTCATACGTTTTCTCAGGCAGAGGAAAACCTGTGATATAAAATATGCAGAAGAAAAATCAAAGATACGTACCTCATTGAATTCTTTACGGCCGCCTTATAGAACTCGTACCACTTGTTAGATTTTGTGCACGTTTCCCTTGAAGAGTCGAGAATCATTTTCTCGGCTTGAAATTTGGCTTGAATTCGTTCAGGAACCAAATCTAAGTGGTTGATTAACCCTCTTACGCCAACAACGTCGTAACCAAACCGATGCACTCAAACTATCATCGCTGCAGCAGGACTACACACAAGAAACAAACATGGAGCCACCGAACTCAATTTCCATAGAATAATGGAGTAAGTAAAATCCAATCGATCAAATTGAATTTCCACAGACAAAACATAGACCGGTAAAAATATTCTTGTCCATAAATCAAGGAGGAATAAAACTACAGCAGAGAGAGGAACAACAAAACCTGCAACTTGAAAAAATAATAAAAACTTGAGCAAACAGAAAGACTTCCACACGACCAGTCTTTCCCACATTTATATGCCGACACTCACCTCAAGACTGCAGCTTCTCCTTCAAACTTAGAGAACTAGGCAGCACGCATCTTCTGTGGAGAACTTGCCATGGCTGATCACCAATTCACTTATAGATGCTCAAACTTCAATGCCACTTCAACCTACGACTTGAAAACAATAACCATCAGCAAACAACGACATCATCAAACAATGTCAGCAAATGTGACAGCAACATCACCGCACAAGATCCAAAGTTAGAAAATATTACACTACTAATTTCACTAACAAATCAACAAAACATGATATCCACTCAACAATAGGCATGTCCGAAACTCGATCACCGATGTCTGCGTAACAAGTGCAGTAAATTGATATCTAGCCACTTGTTCACAGGGTTGTTCGGCCGTCCGTCCGTCCGGTAGTGTCCGTTCGTCCGGATGTCCGTCCGAGAGAGGCTGCTGTCTATCCGATAAGGGTCAACCCTAGTTTGACCATGACTCGAGGTAAATCAATTTACCCACTGCCAACTGCCACGTAGAACGTGGACACGTCAACAGGGTCGCGCGCGTGCGGACAGAGGGCGGGCGCGTGCAGGGGTCGGGGCGCGAGCGATGGGCGGCGGGCGCGCATACTGAAGCGGCGCCGGGCGGTGCATATGGGTTGGGCGTGCAGTGAAGGGGCC